>JAFVLL020032595.1:31039-125627 GCA_021397915.2 Tor tambroides | reverse complement strand
TTTTTTTTCTTGGTATTATTCAGATAGAAACAGGTTTGATTGATTTTCTTGGAAAGCTGATGCATTCACATATCCATTATTCATAATATCTATTATGTTAGAAACACAATAAACTTTTTCTGCTTCTAAATAATCAAGAATGATAGCAGAGTTGAGAGTTGGAACTACTTCCTCGGTTGGATTTTGCAACTGCCAGTGGCTGACAGCTAAAAAGTGACTCAAGACCTTTTCATAACTCATCGCCTTTGTTTTGCCGATGATTTGCCTAAGGATTCCAGACCTATGCAAATGATCAGAGAATCTTTCAGAAACTCTGTATCGTATGATTTTTGATGCATCTGTTTTATAAATGTCGCAATTCGCCTGCTGTGAAGTTGTGTTGTATGTCCCTAAATCAATGGAATTAATTTTCTCTATTCTCTATTAGCTACTCCAGAATCAGGGGAAACAGAGAAAATGCAAAAAAGAGAAATATTTTAACATTTCTGAACTGTTGCCTGCTCCCATTGCTAGGTGGTTCATTGTGTTGCCTTTCTTCCAGGAAGAATGCTGATTGTTTACTTGTGATACTAATGCTCTGGCAGGAGTGCTGACTGTTGTTTGCATGCAAAGAGAGCACTCCAGTCACTAAACAGCGTCCTCTGGCTTTCTGCTTCTCACAAGAGTTTGCGACAGCTGTTATGGTGTTTTGTAAGGTAGTATCCACCTTGACTACCCTCAGGGTGTAAATTTGGGTAGTGCTGCATATTTGCCCAACATTTATGCTTCTATGCCAAGTCCACTGCTATCTCTTTTTACGTATTTGGAAACAGCTTTTCCAAGATGCCATCAGATGTGACAGCTGTATGACAAACATCATCCAGGCACTTTTCCCTTGTGCTCCATCTGTGGAAAATTGCTGCCTTGTTTGTTTTGCTCTGTTTTTTTTTTAGGCATGGAAAAGACGAAGTATGAAATAAAGAAACAGAATGGCTGTATAAATAGAAATGTATATTATTTGAACATGCATGGCCTAAAATCATGTCTGAAAGGAACATTGATGGGAGCTCAGCAAGCTACAAAAAAAATGCTCGAAACAATGTCGCTTGAAACACGGATGTTGAGTTGTTTACTTATACAATACTTCAAAAGTGAGTGGCTACCGAAGCTCCTAACAGCACAAAAAAGTACCAGAAGTAAAGACATCTGGTGCATTTTCTGCAGCTTACTGTGAAACTTGACATCGTTATTCATTAAATCTGAGGTATTCACGACACATACAAGAACTTTGTCATAGTTTTTGTATGTCTTGAATGAGAGTAATATATGTTCAGTCCTTTACAGTGTTACAAACCCTTGTCACTGTTGTGGTAATCTTTTCTGATATGGAAATGGTTCTTAATAATGATTAAGAAATGAATAGCCTCAGAAAGGTACGAAATTCTACTCTGAAAGCTTGTTTGTGTGCTTCTAAGGGATTAATGAAAAATGTTCTTTGAAGTATAGAATTTTTATGTACCCTTTTACCTTTAGCACAAAGATAAAGCCAATCATAATGGTATCACCTGTCTAACAATATTTACATCGAAACATTATACCCATGATTGAAAATTTTGCTTTTTCAATGGCTTGCTAATATCCAATAGTACTATAATTTCCTTTGAGAGTTGGTGTTACTGCAAGAGCCATTAGGCCATCCACACAAAATAGTTTTTGATATTGATATTGACATTGGTCGTTCGGTCTAATAAGATTATGCATTGATAAGCAACCATGAAACCATTATTTTGTTTTTTAACTTAAGGAGCTTACATGGAAAGTACAGTAAGTACAGTGTGTGAATATCATACAGGCATCTAAAGTGCAGATCTCCTTGACACGGTGAGATTTGCTTTTTGCATGTTTGTATTCTACAGTCCAATTTCATAAAGAGTTGGTTTGTGTCTTGGCTTGAAACTGGATGTAAATCAAAGGAGTATGTCATTTCACATGATTTATGAAGTAATTATCCGTGTGATTAACCCTTTCTTCTTACAGGGGACATTATCTTCAATGCCAAAGACCCAGAACTGCCCCCAGACTTTATCTTTGGAGAGGATGCTGACTTCCTTCCTGAACCATCAGAACTCCCGGTGCGTATTAAGATTATAATTATATGACGTCATTACTCTGCATTCTAAATGTAGAGATTTGTAGATGAATATTATGTTATGGAATGATAGTTCAGTAGACTAACTATACAAATATTGTAGTTATTAATAGTAGTAAGAAGACAGGAATGTACAAAAAGATAATTTTTTTCAACATTAAAACAACACCCATGCAATGCATTCAGTTTATATCTTCTCTGTACAGAGAGAGAAAATTTAACAAAATCTGACAAATAAAAATAGTCTTGTTTTAGTGAAGTGTCTGTGCTTGCTTTAGGGTCAATCTTACCCCCCACAAAAATTTTTCTCAAATCTCCAGTGAACCAAAAATGTGGTAGTCACAGGCTAAACTCAGTTGTTCAGAAATACAAGGCAGAACAATGGCTGTGTTATTATTGAATATCTTTGAAGTAGCAGTGCTACAGAGCTTTCAGCTGTTTTGACTTCCTTTAGTGCGGTTAGCTAAATCAGATGGCTGGTATCGATGTGCGTGGTCGACTCAGCAGCCAAATTTGACCCACGGGGCTTCCAGCGTTCTGAAGAGAGAGTGTTGGTGAATTACATAAGTTTTGCGTCTGCGCTTAACAGTGTCCTCCTTCTGGTGCCGATTTTAGGATTGCACAATTAGCAACAGAGGCAGTACTGCTGCAGAACACCCTCAGAAACAACCATCCATATAGAAAACTCACTAGGCTTTGAAACAGCCATTCATTCTTTTGTTAAGAAATGTTGTTGGTTTATTTTTTGTTAGGGATAGGAGGTTGGGAATATAATTTTTGGCATAAAAGAGCTATTGTGTTTTTCTACACAAACAGTGTGCCACATTTGTGTATTCTGTATGGGGTTAGATTTGTTTAATTTCCAGATAAATCGATTATGATCCTCAATAGATGTGGAGAGTTTCAATAATTCAATTAAGTACACAAATCAATAAAATAAAGTTTTCAAAGAAAAAATAACAGTATTTATTTTGGCTGTAGCTAGAACGTGTTGCGATTGTTGAAAGCAGTGTGTTGTTATCTGATTGGCTTGAGTAGACGGTGGGAGGAGTCCATCTTTTTGTGGATATGTGTGCACATCTTGACGCTAGAAGTGTTTCGAAATCCACAAAAGTATATGGTGATTCATAAATGCAGGAAGAAATCGACAAATGGGTCCTGTGATCAGGGTTATTATAGTTAACTATAATAGTAAACTATGGTTGTTATTATAATTAAAGGTGCCATAGGAGATCTCGGAAAATGCTAACTTTAGCCTGATAGCACTGAAAGCAAACGTCCTACCCTCCCTGCAATCGCCGTCCAAAGCCACGCCCCCTGAACGCACATACACTCACAGAGCAGATTACCAGCTACATCAATGGTTCCCAATTCCAATCCTCGCGCCCTCCCCGCTCTACATATGTCATATGTATATTTTATCACGTCTAACTTTCGTTCTATTCCACCGTAAGTCATAAGTGCCCTGCGAAGTGGACATCACCAGATATTCCGCCATGATTCCTGTTCGAAGCGAGCGTATGTTCAATACAAAGGGCATTAAAGTGTGCGAGACATGAATTTAAATTGTATTTATTTACAGAGGTATATTATGTCACACTTTACACTTGTCTAGTAGGTTTCTCTGTGTGTGAAGACGCTGTGCAGCGCAAATCCATGAATGAATGTTCCGAAGTGAAGTAAACTTCAGCGGATTTTCCCTGCTCAGGGAGTAGGGAGCAATGAACACTGTGTAGGGAGCATGTCAATCAGAACACAGTTCATGCATGTAGCTCTCTTCTAACGAGCTGATGATCTGAATCAGGTGTCTTACCTAAGTGAGACATGCAAAATATGCAGAGCGGGAGGCACGAGGACTGGAATTAGGAACCGCTGGGCTACATCATGTGTCATTCACCGGTGAGAAAACTTTATAGCACAGTTAGTAAAAGTACTACAATACCAGGAAGGAAGATCGGGTTGTTGATGTTTGTCTGCCATTCTTGCTCTGTCTGCACAGCATTAGTGAACGCGCTGATGACGTATCGTGTCTGCGCGAACAGGGTGCGCAGAGGAATGCAAATACATACGTTGACAGACAAGTAGGAAAGCCAATTAAAACGCTTGGACCGAGCTTTTTGATTGGACAAACATTTCTTAGTCCTACACCTTCCACAGAATATATAAATACAGATAAATACATTTAGACCACTTAACTTAATGATTGCTATCGGGATGTGAAGAGACTTTCAACCAGAATAACAAAAAATGTTTCTGAAGACAATCACCTATGGCACTTTTAACTATAATAACCATAAAAAACATTAAAAAACCTCGCTTGGAAATAAAAATCAACTTAAAATAAAATATAAAAAAATGATTTATTAATTTTAAATTATATATTTTCATTGATCTGTCTATTTATTTGCAAATCGTAACTATTATTTTTTTTTTTTTTTTTTGGAAATATGCAACAAATCTAACCCCATGGTTATGCGTCAGACATTTGTGAGTTTACAAAGAGTTAGTGGTCAGAGACATAGTCTAACAGACTGTTTCAGGTGCACTTGAGAAATTTCACAGATCCACAGCATTTTTGATGTGTTGCTCTGCCTCTCAAATTGTGCATTGTTAAACACTCTCCTTCCAAATGAGTGATATATCAAATCTGTTATTACAAACAATCCATCGATCAAACCCAATAAGAAACCAGGCATGAGCTATTACCTTCTTTTTTTCTTGATCATTATTTTTATTATATCCCTATTATAAATGAATGTTTTGTAGTAACGTTGTGTGAAAATCACAACAACAAATTACACTGACCATTGTCATTAAATTGCAGTAAATTCTATTCTATTCTATTCTATTCATAGGCAGAATTTACTGCCATCTCAAATGTGCCCACCAGATTCCTCCTGTGGTATGTTAAATTACTCAGAATTCTCATTATTAATGAGAATTCATCGTATGGGTTTGTTCCTCAGAGATGGTGTTTGCAAGGGAGACAGAGTTTGTGCAAGACATGGTCTAGATTCGTCTGGACTCCTCATACCCTGATTGCTTAAAGCTGTCCTCCAGGCTATATTTAAGGAGGAACGGAATGAAAAAATCCCCTGCTTATGTCAGAGTCTGTGAGACGGTGACTATTGCTCACCGTCTCTTGAATGCAGCTGAAAACATGAGGGGGGAAGCACCTCTGTGCTGCCAAGGCTGCGCTCTGCCCATGTGTTTGCTTTGTGTTTTAGCTTCTTCGTTACGGTGTGTATGTGTGTGCAGCCATTCGGTTTCTTTTCCGGGGATATTTTCTTAGGCTGGTTTGCAGCCACTCTCCGTCTGTCTTGTTCTTCATCCTGTTTATTTTGCACTAAGTTGGATTTTTTTTTTTAGTATGCAACCAAACATGAATGATCCAAAATGCCTGGGGATATTAATATGCCGCATCATAGGCAAACATAGTCTAAAACCAGGTATTAATTTGTTGTATATGTTCTTATTCTGATTTGTTCATGTTATTTGCTTTCATCCTTCCCAGACGGTTCTGCTGCTTTAATTCAGCAGTCAGTGCATCCCATGCAAACTGATAATTTTCACATTGGCATGTGAGAGACTCAAGATCAACAATGACCTCTTGCGTCCGGATCTTTCACACGTCAATATGCAGCTGTGTTCCAAAACCTAGCGAGCTCGCTTGCTGTCTTCTGCCTATAGACATTTTTTTTTTTTTGCGAGACCCAGGGTGGCCTCGCAATTTGTTGTAAATGCCAGAGCAGAATAATGTTGTTCACAGAATAATGTCACAGAATAATGTTGTTCAATAAAGTTGTTCTGATTAGTTGTGATATATTATGCACATTTATGAAAAAGGTAGTTTAAATAGGTTTTGTAGGTAAGGATGTTAGCATGTTGCTCTGCTAACAACAACAACAACAACAACAACAAAAATATGTTTAAAAATTAGAATCTGCACATCACCAACACTCCAATGCTGGACACAGGCTTGTTTTCCAGTTACTTGGAATATTGCAGAGATTTCACACTGCTTTGAGGAATTTCTGATGTCTCAGCAAACCTTGGGGTTGTTTACAGTCTGTCACAAGTATTATTAGCTACTAACCACCATTTTGTTTCCATGGATTGAGTGGTGGGTTTACATGAACAGCTGACACCAGAAGATTTACTAAGGTGTGAAAAGAAATGTTACAAGAGTGTTCTCATCATTTCTCATTTTAAAGTCAATTAATGTAGGTTCTTTTTACTCCTTTTTAAAGTTTTTCAATTTTCCTCCATTTTAATTTTGTAAATATGTGACTTATTACAGAAAGTTGATGTTGCCCTTATGAACCCTGCACTCAGTTTTATCATGATGTCTACTCAAAAATTGCTCTAAAAGAAATGGTTCACCCAAAAGTGAAAATTTTGTTAGCATGTTGAACTCATGTCCCAAACTAGTATGGCTTTCTTTTTCCATGGATCACAAAAGGAAAAATCTGGCAGCATGAAGCCTAAAGATGTTGAAAAATGTACCAGCATATTTTAGTAATGTTTTCATTTATGCAGTTCTGTTGTGCAGTAGGCTTGCTGCGATAGACGGTGTTGGCGGTGATACCGGTGTTAAGCCGCCACACCGGTTATGTCACTTGCCACCGCGGCACCGTCCCCCACCGTTGTTTAGAATTTTTTTTTTTTTTTATAGTAATAAAAATGATTTAGTTCAGTTAGAGGACACTACAATTAAAATTGAACGCGGCTGCTCAATGCAGCACACCGAACGAACGACAGTCGCGCATCACAGATCAGATTTCATTTATCACGTGAGGAGAGTGAGTTGAGCTGACTGACAAGAAGAGTGAGGTGAAAAAGACAAGACCATGGCAGAAGAGTTTCAAAAGCAAATGTAAAAGCGCCTGTTTTAAAAATATTTTGGATTTTGAAAAGCCTATTGACTTCTGCCATTAATCTAAGTAATAATGGAAGTTTTTTTAAACATTCGTTTCTCATTTATTTGGTTCCACAGTATTTGCTGACTTTTATTTTATTTAAACTGCACATTTCCCCCTCCCCATTAATTTGCATCAAGGTGTATGCCGTCCGTACCTCCAAACATTCTTATCCGTTTTGCTGATAAATGTTCTACGTTTCATAATTATTTGTTCCTCACTCTTTACTGATTTTTTGTTTTGTATACCTATTTAAACTTTGTGTAAGTTATTTGTTATTTTATATTAGGCATATAGCATGGTGTATTTTTATTTGTTTTATTAATAAAAGTTCTATGTTCTACGTTGTATTTTGTTTGATCGAATTGCCGCTAATTTAAAAGTGAAAGTAAAACGTGCACAGAGCTTTTATAAGCTATTTAAGCAAAGGAAAGTGAGGAAAAGCTCAAATGTAAGTTATTTGTAATTTATTTGTTATTTTATATTAGACATATAGCATGGTGTATTTTTATTCGTTTCATTAATAAAAGTTCTATGATCTTTTTTGGATTTTGTTTGATGCCGAATTGCCGCTAATTTAAAAGTGAAAGTAAAACGTGCACGGAGCTTTTATAAGCCATTTAAGCAAAAGAAAGTGAGAAAAAGACGGAAAACTCGAACTAAAAACAAACAACTGCTTGATGCCGAATTGCTGCAAATTAAAAGTGAAAGTAACATGCGCAGTCGCCTACAGGCTATTTAAAACCGAAGGAAAGTGAGGGAAAGAGGGAAAACTCAAACGACCCACCACCACCACGGTGATACCGGTATTACCGGTGTTGTCACACGTCGATTAACCAGTGGGAAAATTTCCTCACCCTCACAAGCCTATTGTGCAGCATCTTATTTGGCAAAAATATAAATACAATGTTTTGTTGTAAATGAATTGTTATACAGTATTTTCATTTGACAATTCAAAATTCAAAATCTTGATTCAATTTTTAAGTTTTAACTCCTTTCGTTAGACATCATTTTTGATGAAAAAATTGTATTCAGTCAAAAAACTCTGAATCCAGAAAATAAATAAATAAATGAAAAACAGAATTTAGGGGAATATAAAGTGGATTTCAAGCTGCTAGATTTTGTGAGGCCATTTGATGCCATTGGTGTTAAACTGATGTGCATAAATGCAAATAAGACTTTTATCATATTTTAGCCAAATATGAAAAAAGAAAAAAATTGCAATGCAATACACCATAAACAGTAGAGTTGTCCTGATGCTTCTTTGTAATTTGCTCTTAGGATTGACATTGTAATTTGCTATCCTTAAGTACAGGCACACATTACTTATAACATTATGACTAGTCAGAGATTGTGTTGGTACCACAAAGATCACAAGTTTGATTTGGCTAGCTGTGAAAGCATTGCATGAAACAGAATATGACTCAGCTATCTCTAAACAGCAGCGCTGTAGCAGTTTCATTCAGATACTTTTCATTCAAATAATATTCATCACCTGAGAAGCTCAAGCCTTAGCACTTTCATGGATGAAGGTCAAAGAGTGCACTACGGTGCAGACAAACAGATATCTATGCCGTATGCCATTTTAGAAAGCATGAAGAGTCAGAATTTGTGAAAAAAATAGACAGGCCACTCATCAAAATATAAATGGGAGAAATTGTATCATTCAGCAGGATGGCTGTAGGAAAGGATGTCCTGGAAAGAGACAATTATAATTGTCTCTATAATGTAAATGTACGAAGGTATACCTTCTTACATTTTCATTTACATTATACATGCCGTAATGCATCTGGCAAATGCTTTTATCCAAAGCGTCTTGCATTGCATGCAATGCTGTATTCAATGCTGTTAGATTTTATTGATAATTTTGGTCTTAACCTATTTAAATAGACAGGAGGAAATACAGTACATGACTGAAGCAGTTCCCCAACATTGAGCACTGAGTAGGCATTTATTGTGTGAAATCTCAAAAACATATGCATTAAAATAAGGTTGTAATACAGTTTGTCCATCATTAGTTGGAGAACCATAACAATTCATTATTCAGACTAGCCACAGCCAATCCTGTAGACTAATGTAACATTGGTCCAAAGTGATTCAGCATGCTGTGAAGAGGGCCAAAAAGGATGCTTTATTCCAGTCTTACTTAATTTCTATAACCAGGCCATTCACTTGCACAAGTTGGCGGAAAATGTATGATTAAGTGACGGTGCTTACCAGAATGTACCTCTGGGATAAGGAAGC
Organism: Tor tambroides; assembly: GCA_021397915.2. Classification (NCBI taxonomy): domain Eukaryota; kingdom Metazoa; phylum Chordata; class Actinopteri; order Cypriniformes; family Cyprinidae; genus Tor; species Tor tambroides. Next base: position 116,336 of record JAFVLL020032595.1, on the reverse strand, counting down.
CAGACCTCACTTAGCACTTAAGGAAAGACACTACAGGCAAAAACGTTATTTTATGTATTTGCTTCTGTAGATTTTAATTACAATACTATTATAATCCTAGTACTGTTTTCTCATCATTTCAGTTTTTACAGTCAGTTAATGTAGGTTCTTTTTACTCATTTAAAGATTTTATATTTTCCTCCATTTTAATTTTGTAAATATTTATCTTATTACGGAAAGTTGATGTTGCACTTTAAGTTGCACTTATGTTGAACCCTGCCCTTAGTTTTATCATGATGTCTCCTCAGAGATTGCTCTAAAAGGAATGGTTCACCCAAAAGTGAAAATTCTGTTAGCATTTACCCACTCTTGTTCCAAACTAGTATGGCTTTCTTTTTTTTTCCATGGATCACAAAAGGAACATTTTGGCAGAATGAAAAATGTCAAAAAATGTGGCAACATATTTTTTAATCATGTTTTAATGTATACTGTATAATGTCATTTTGGTGCCATTGGTGTTAGACTAATGCGCACAAATGCAAATAAGACTTTTATCATATTTTAGCCAAATATGAAACAACAACAACAACAAAAAAACGGTAGTGATGTCCTGATGCTTCTTTGTAATTTGGCAGTGTAATTTAATATCCTCAAGTATGGTCACACATTACTTATAACATTATGACTAGGCAGAGATTGTGTTGATACCACAGAGATCACAAGTTTGATTTCGCTAGCTGTGAAAGCAAAATTAGTTATCATGCACAGTAGCCCTTACACACCAGAGGTTTGTTCATATGACATTTGCCTGATTTTATGCAAACTTTTATACCTTAAAACATGATGGAAAATGTATTTTTTCTTCCTGTTGACAGTTTATTTTGATTTCTGGAGTGATTAAAAAGAGATATCCGTATTCACCTCTGTAATAACTCTAATGTGCCAACAAAATAAAGCAATATTCAGATTTCTATTCTTGAAATATAAGCAGACTAGTGCAGAATTTATTTATTTTTTTGCAATTGTTAATGTAATCAATCAACTGGGGAAGTATGGTGATATCTAATTAGTTAATATCCTATTCACCTGAAGTATCTTGTCTTAAGATCCAGTTTCTACTTTCACCAATATTTAAGCTAATCATATTGACTCGTGAAATGTTATTTCATCACCTTTACTTCCTCTTCAGTAACCCTCTTTTTCTGTAAACGAATCAAAAATATTATGTCTGTTGTTATGTCTCCTGAAGAGCAGAATAAGAGTGAAAGTGAAGCATGGCTGCGTTTCTTTAAATATGAGTAAGGATGTCTCCGTTTAGTGTCTCTAATTAACCTCCGTCAAACACTAACACTGCTGCAGCAGCACACTACAGAGCTTTGCTACTTTTGATTTTAATTAGTGGATTTTCTGGCCATTGAGGAAAGAGCAGCTAAGTGTGGTGAGGTGGCTGAGACAGTGGTCTAAGCTCCAGAATGGAACATCTGACGTTAGCCATGGGAAAACTGGAGAGATCAAAGCATGCTCAGTTTAAGTTTCACCGGGCTTCGGAGAATCGAGGCTGCAGTCTAGACAGCAAACATCTCAGCCTGTGGTGATGTCTTGTTTAGGCTTATATTAATGATTCATGCAACACATAATCCTGCTATATTCCATGTTTTTGTGTGACCTTGTTTCGACCGCTGTGCAACACACTTTATTAAAGGATTTCACATTTAAAAAAGGCATTGTAACATAATATCATAGTGTGACTGTTGAATTGTTTGAATGGTGTATGGTTGAATGAATATCACCACATTACTGAGCAAGTGAAGCACAGTGTCAAGATACAGTATACAAACTATAATCAGTGGATGTCATTGGGTGATGTGTCTTTCACTTCATTCATACTTATATTGAAAGTAATTATTCTGGGATATATTTTACAATTTAACTTCCATTTGGAATTAGGTCTATGGCTATGTTTACACCACAGATGAATGTGGCCTAAATCATTTTTTTTGTGTTGTTGTTGAAAGGTTACAGATTTTGTCTTCTGATCTTGGCCACAGTTGTCATAATAAATTACGTTAATTAATTAATTAATTAATTAATCATTCATTCATTCATTCATTTATTGTCAGATCAACATTCATGCAATATATATATTTTTGTCGCGGGCAACTACTGATGTATAATGCTATGTACTATGTTACGGCGCAGGCCTGTGCGTCTCTGCGTAGGCTACAGCGTAGGTTGGACGCAGAAGTATAAATTGGGCTTTAGACGTAGGTAAAAAATTGCTTTCGTTTAAATGGAAAATCTAAATTGGTCACTATGTGGTTTGTCTATGTAAATTTTGTACTATTTTGTAAATAGTGTAAACTTGATTTCTTATAATGATACAGTATCTCAATGAATTTAGGGAGGCTTAGTATTATAGGGTTACAATAATTGGATATTGTGTCTTGCCTTTATGGTTTGTTCTTATGTTATGGATTAAAGTGCCAGTCATTTGCCCCTCTCCCTTCCTCTGGATACATAATTTCCCATCAATCCCTATGGATGGATATTTCATTGGTCTACCGGAATTGCCTTCAAGTTTTTCTAGGCTTGCTTCTGGCAATCACACCGGCAGTTCTATTTTTTTTTTTTTTTAATAAACGAGTCACTTGGCATTATGGGAAGGATGAAGCATTGACAATAGAGAGGTAGGAGGGGTTGTGTTTTGGCATGGCCTGAATACACCGTTCATACTGACCAGGAAACTTCTGGGAAGTGTATCAGCCAGGGAGATTTTGGAAACAACCAGAGAACACCAATGGCTGGATAAAGAAGTGTTAATGTACACCCTGTCATCTCATTCTGATTTAGTGACGGATGATTCTGGTAAAGCGATTGAGATTGCATTGTTTTATTCTTCTAAACTTTATCTAATATGGCCTTGTTTTTTTCTGAAATGTCTACCAGGCAAGAAAACTGGAAGAAAAAAAACCCCTGAATGAATTCCAAGTGGAAAAAACAGTTCACACAAGACATACTTTGTATTACACTTAGTCATGCAGCCTGTATTATTAAGACACTGTCTTATTAAGACCCTGTCGTTACAACTATCTTGACATACATTTTCACAGCCTTTCACTTTCAGATATACAGTACTGTGCAAGGGTCTTAGGCCACAAGTATTTTCCCCAACAAAAAATGGTTTGAAATCAGTTATTTCTATATTTTTCTGTAGTGTGTCAGCAGGAAATATCAGTTTACATTTCCAAACATTATTTTTGCCATTAATTGTAATAATCCAGTGAGATTTTTGTTTGCACAAGGAGTCTGACAACAGCCAGTGCGCCACACAGTGATCTGATCTCAGCATCATCCAGTCTGTCTGGAATGACATGAAGAAACAGAACAAACTGAGACAGACTAAATCCAGAAGAACTGTAGCAACGTCTCCAAGACGCTTCAAGAAACCTACCCGCAAAGCTACAGTACTGTGAAAAGTTTTAGGTACTTGGGTAAAAACGCTGTAAAGTGAGGATTCTTTCAGAAATAATGCCATAAATAGATTTTATTTATCAATTAACTTCTATTAACTAAATTAAATCAACATTTGGTGTGAGCACACTATGCATTTAAAACAGCTTTTGCCCCATGTGCACTTACGCATAGTTTTTCAGGTAGCTTTGCAGGTAGGTCTCTTGAAGCATCTTGGAGACTTTACCACGGTTCTTCTGGATTTAGTCTGTCTCAGTTTGTTCTGTTTCTTCATGTCATTCCAGACAGATTGGATGATGGTGAGATCAGATCTCTGTGTGGAGCACTGGCTGTTGTCAGACTCCTTGTACAAACAAAAATGTTTTTGGATTATTACAATTAATGGCAAAAATAATGTTTGTAAATGTAAACTGTTATTTCCTACTGACAAGCTACAGCAAAAGATAGAAATAACTGACTTAAAACCATTTTTTGTTGGTGAAAATACTAGTGGCCTAAGACTTTTGCACAGTAGTGTATATCTCTTTTTTTCATTTAAACTCTTTTAATGGTACCTTCCCCAGCCTCTTAAATTTGCCCATCTGGAGTTTCCAAACATTTTGCAACACTCTGTCCTGAGTGACCTGTGTAATTTCACCCCTTTCATTTCTCTGGCCCTGTTTGCATCCAGGTCTCCTACACACCAGGAATTCTGCTTTGAACAGCGGTTTTAGGTGTTTAAAGTAATAATTGTAAATATCTGCGTTTAGCCTGCACCTGAACCATGACTGCACTTTGGGAAATACCCTCAACTGCCATAAATCTAGACATATGCAGGAGCGTTGGAGGCACCTCGGCACCATTTGCTGACATTAAGTGCAATAATCCTCTGCAGCCCTCACAGAAAAACCAGTTTGAGAGGAAAAAAAAAAAAAAAGCTGTTTTTTCAAAGCAGTTGAACTGCATATGTCAGTGCTTCAATTTTGCTTCAACCCATCCTGAACTCTTTACATTAAATTATGAAGCTAATTGAGAATTGTACTGATACTTTTTAGGAAAGCATTCTTGCAGTTTTCACTTAGTGGGCAATAATATGGGTAAAAAAAAATCTTAGATTTGCTGTGAAGTGATTAGAGACTTGATTACCTGGTAAAGAAAAATTCTTTACTGTTGTCGATCATGGGAAAGGAAAGGCTCTATAATAGATGCAGTAAAACATGATTTTAATAGAATCTGCTGTTCCCTCCTGCTGAAGTAACACCTCATGTCCCACTACACAACAATACAATGCAGGGTGTCCATATACAGAGGCAGGCAAACCTGGGCACACTTAACCACCATTTCCTCTTCCTTCCTGTTCTGCTAAAGCAAATCCCAAAGTTAATGCAGCTATTACTGGTAAAGCCATTGACAGAAATGGAAATATGGAAATATCTCTTTTTCTATGTCTGTGGGTGGCTCACAATCTTATTGTAATCCAATGGTAATGCTTTGCTTAGGAGCGTATATTTTGTATAATTACGAATAAATATTAATGTGAAGCCAATTTTTTTCCACTTGGGAAATTTTCTTTCCTGTTCAGTTATCTGTAGTTGGTTAGATGCATATTAATTTTGCAACCCTGTTACTCATTCTGGTTTAGATTTATTAGATTTATTCTTGAAGTTTGAACATTTTATTCTATTAATTTAGTACAATAATGTATTATTACATTATTTAAATATATATTGACAGAAAAAAAAAATTCTGAAGGTTAGGCAACTGCTTTCATTTTGTTGGGAAAAAGACATACTTTTCTGTAGAGTTTCAGTGCCTATTTTGTACCCTTTTTGTGGGAAGTGCCTTCTCTTTTTTATTTGAAGCATCATGTTCATGTTAAGAGAACATTCTGGACCTCATCAGCCAAGTCCCTTTGAACACATGACAAAATCAATTTAGTGTGATCTTAAACTTGGCACTCTTTAGACAATCTTCATGAGGAGAACTGAACACTTGCCCACACTCAAATTAGACGCTAGCTCAGATTAATTTAATACTCAAAATATTTTTCCTCTTTTTAATTTTCTGCTCAAGTTTGTTGCTATTTATTGGGGCTGATTGCCAACGGCACAAAAAATTATATTAAGGTGCTTAAATAATAGCTGTGTCCTAAAGAATTATCTCTGATTTTCAGATGACAGCTCTTCTTATAGACATTTGGAGAAGCATTTTGAAAACAGAAACAAGTATTAAAGAGTTCAACCTTAAGACTTTACGTTACATTTTCTCCCTTTTTACAGATTTTTCTGTTTTGTGCCTGTTTCTATTTGCAAAATTTGAAAAGTTATAAGCTTGTTACAGAAGGAATCAATCTACCCAATCCAGAAACTCCTCTGAGGTTTTATCTACAAACTCCCATCGTTTAATTTGCTCACCAACAGATTTTGTTGTGACTGATGGATTTTTATGCAGAAAGTCACTGTCAAAGCAGCTCTTTCTGTTTGTGTTTGTGTGTGTGTGTGTGTGTGTGTGTGTGTGTGTGTGTGTGCACACATTCACGTGTGTGGGAGGTTTGCTCTGAAGGTGAGGAGGACTGGGTGTGCCTCTCGGGCGTTACTGAACCCGGAGGCGTCACGCCCACGGCACATCAACCTCGGCCCAGCTCTGACAGATCAACTTACAGGAACTCACACTCCCCTATTAAAATGCTCCCAGTGTGGCCACATAGTAACACTGAAACAAAAAGACTTTATAAAGATCTGCAGAACAGATAAAAAATATCCGCTTTATGTATATTTATTATTATTATTATTATTATTTTAAATTATTATCACTCTTTGTGTCAGTGTGCCCCAATGCATTAAATTCTACTTAGCAAATTGTCAAGCTACGTAGTAATTCAGAAAAACTGAATAAGCAAAAGGCAAATTTTAAGTAAATTCAATTGAGTTTTAAATCCGTATATCTGTTAAAAGATACTTATATATAAATGATCTCAATGCAACCACCAGAAAATTGATGTAGTAATTTAAGTGACTGATATCACTGCAAAATTTGCAAAAAATGCCTGAATTTTATCATAAAAAATATGGTAGCATTATTTTCAGTAACTAAAATAATGTTATTGTACAGAACTACTAATCTGTTTTTAAGTTCGTAATAAGCTGACAACCACCTTAAAAACACAGAGAGTAAAGAGAAAGCCACATGAAAGTTAAAGTTCGTCACTGATAGCTTTTCCACAAGCTGTGATAAATGCTAATATATTAAAGATGCAGTGTTGTAGTGTTAATATACAGAGATATTTTAAAAGAAGAAAGTTATTTTAGTGGGGAAAAAAAATCAAATGTGAGCTGTCACACAGAGAATTGTGGGAATGTAAATGTTCATTTTTTTTTACTGTGAATTATAAGATGAGACTTTTTCTCTTTCAAAAACTACAGATTTAACAGTATCTTACTGTAAAATTACATCTAATTAGTTCTATAGCAGCTTTTACCGAAGCATTTTTAAATAGTCTTTTATGAAAATTACAATTATGTCATAAAAGAATAAAATCGGTTCTATGCGAATGTCATTCATTGAAAATGAATGGATTTTAAGCATTTTATTGTCTCTCTGTTAATTTTATTTTTATATATATATTAGTGCTGTCAATCGATTAAAAAAAATTAACTAATTAATCGCACATTTTTCTAAAATTAATCGTGATTAATCGCGATTAATTCCACCTAACATTAAAGTTTTTAAATATACTTTTATATTGCAATAATTTCGCATTCAATCTTCAAATGTACAATGTACAAACAACATAAAGACAGTATATTTTTAATATTTCTTTAATGGCATCTGTTTTATGATTGAAGGCCAGCATCCCTGATATCAGTACTACTGATATAAAATAGTTTTTTCCCCTGAATATTTAACCATTGACTGTAGCCAGTCAGCATTACAGTATAATTTAGATCTATAAATTTTTACATCTATTAGACTTAACTTCTAATTTAAGTGAACTTAAAACAATCATCACATGAACCTATTATAATAAATTACACATTTAGCTACTTGTGCGCTTCAGCAGAAATATACAGAAAATGAATACTTACCAAACACTAAAATCTAAATTAAATATAGATGAAACCCTGAAAGCTATAAAAGTTATTGATTTCCTTTTTTTTTCTTTGGTTCTTGGATTAATAGACATCACAGCAGCTGGTTATTAGCTTATTTGCCTGCTATAGCTTTAAAAGCTGCTGCTGCTGAACGTGACGCGGATCTGACATGCAACTCTCTTTACCTTTTCTGACCCACTTCAGGTCTTAAAGTCTCTACTAATGAGCGGACGAGTTGAATCGGGTGTTTTAGATGAGGGAGACAGTGCTGGGGTGCCTCAGGACAGTTTTCAAAACCATTTCAGAGAAATGTTCTTAAATGTGATGCATATATAACATATTGCATGCATGCACACAGATTTAAGGCAGCTTTAATCGCCTTTTTGGTAACTTCATGCCTTAACTGACGGCATAACTAGGACATTGCATGCACGTAGTTTCTTTCGCTGTTTGATATGAAATGATACAGGCTACAGCGCGCGCCGGCACCTTTGCGCATGTATTTGAAGAGCACACGCTACGAGCACAGTATCTTTTCCGCGCTCGTTTGACTCGCGCCTGGCGCGGAGGCGAGGTTAGAGCGCGTCTGAAACGTCTCCCGTTTGATGTGGTCATAAAGACGTTCTGCATCTAAATAAACGCAATCCTTTTCAAGAAAAAAGAGACAGAGGCAGCAGTTGCGAATGGGGTGGCCAACCCTAGCCCCGCCCCTGCGTTAATTGTGTTAAATATTTTTAACGCGTTAATCAGAAAAAAATAATCGCGTGCGTTAACGCGCTAATTTTGACACCACTAATATATATATATATATATATTATTTTTATTTTATTTTATTTTTTTAGGTCAATTTGCAAATAATTTTTTGTGTAATGTGTGTAATGATGAGATGTTACAAAATGAAGATTGCTTTGTGCTCTCTCTGAGTAAGAAATGGTTTCCAGGCAGACAGGACTTGGAGTGACTCAGAAAGAGTGTAAATATTGCATCACTGTACCTGCGTAGGCCTTTTGTTTTATGGCACGTATCTACCATTTTGCGACCGACTGCTGTCTCAATAGGGTTGTCTGGGGAGCACAAAGTGACAGACACTGTCCAGGGGCCCTGGTAAGTCCAAACACAGTTCCTCTGACACAGCACATTCCTGAAGTCAGCTTTGCTTCATTTTCTTCATCCTCAACTCTCCTCGGGCTGTTCATTGCTTCATCCTAAAACATACCTAAACAATATCCAACTTGTTTTCCGTCGCCCACTCATTACGGGAATCCTGTTGTTGCTGGTAACCGTAGACAGCCCAGGACGATGAGGTCATTGCTGGTGTAAGCGTCCTGCCTCTGCCCCAGCTTCCTCTCCCGGCAGAAAGGATGAGCCCTTCCCTCTCCAAAACAATGGCATCTTTCTTCTTGCTCAGACTGATCTATAGAGAGACGTACAGAAAAGTGGCCAGACGGACAGAGGTCGGACAGAGAAACCAGACTCTTATTGTCATCTTTTCTAACAATTCAGTGCTTAACTCTTTCTTGTTGATGTGGCATGCAAATAGCTCTGACATTTGACCCTCATGATCTCAAAACAGATAGATCTTAAAATAGAGCAATGACTGATAAAAAGTGGCTAATGGAGACGGTTCGTGTATGTGAACCACTGTGGTTATGTCATCATCAGCTGGCTCATAGTGTTTCTGGCATGGGTTTAGCTGCTGAATGTCTCAGATGTTTTCTGGGGTCATTTATACTCAAATGAGAGGTTGTACTTCACACAACTGTCATGCTTTCATATAAAATGATGTCATTCAGAATTCCTTCAAAACATAATGACTTGGCAAAGTCAGAATGCTCTTTGGTTTTCTTGTGATTCTCTGATTATGTTACGGATCCTAGTATAATGTTCCAGTTAATGGAAAAAAAACCCATCTGTTAAACGTCTTTATAACTTTACTTTACTTTACTTTTAGTCATTTAGCAGACACTTTTATCCAAAGCGACTTACAAATAAGAAAAAGTAACAAACTAAAAGTCAAAACTCTGTAAATACTATATATACACACACATTTAAGAAAATAAAGTAAATTAAATAAATTACAAATGCATACATTTCAAAAACTAAACATTTAAATGAAAACAAAGAAAGTAACACTAAAAACAACTTAAAATGTTAAAACAACAAAAGGTATGAGTATAATAATGCTTCTAACATAACACTAAGCCAAACACCAAAAAACAATGGCATGTGTATGTACAGCCACACACATATACATATACATACATATAAAAATAAATTAAATATATATATTATTTCATTTCCATGTAGTATGAAGTACTAAAATAACTAAAATTAAATAAAACTATAACTTAATAAACAACCAATACAGACATCAACACTGAGCCAAACATACATGTTTTAAAAACAACAACAACAACTTACTAACACATAGTAAGAAATGGTTATAAAAACTGAAACAGAAGTGAAACAAGTAGTAGGAAACTATTATAACTGATTAATCTTGGCTGTGAATCAGCAAAGCGATAGGTTTTTGATTCAGGAATGATTTTTTCAGAATCAGGATTATTAAATTTGATTTGGATTAATTATTTTATTCTGTATTTTGACAGTATGTTAGTCGTATTCTCCAATTCCCCAAGTCCATATTTCGGTGACATAATGATCCACAGTCTGTAAAATCCACAACAGTACAGAAAGTCATTGTAACTGTAAACGGTCAACTGTTAACAATTGTGATCACCAATCTGAATTTTAAAGTGACAGATGAGACCATTATGGTTGTGTAATTTTTACAGATATGAGCTAGGACATCCTCATCAAGTGTGCCATCTTGAGAAATCCTTTGGTTAGCAAGTTGGAGTATTCAGTGTTCAGTTCACAGTATTAGTTAAGAGAGAATCGCTTTATGTATCTAGGCTTAAATGACATTGTAACAGAAATGTACCTATTGATCTCAAAATGCTGTAAGTCTGAATCTGACTGATTTGTGTCTGGAAATCTGTTCCTTTGTTGTGATTTGATCTTTGTAGTATAGCTGACCGCAATGTATCTACAATTTATCTTCATACCATAGCAGATATCCACCCTGTATTAATGTGATGAATAATGGCAGTCTAGTAACTGTTTCACACATGTCTTACTCCCTACCAAGGGGAGTGATGTTGGGCAAATGATGTCATCTCAATTTTAAAGTAAAGACTTAAGACAATATCCAGAAAACCACTCCTCGTATGTGGAAACATTGACTTCCTCATGACCCCCGATCCTGTAAAGAATTTGAAATTCTGTAACAGTGGAACAGTTTTTAGGGTGTTGTAATTCTTAAACAGGATGAGAAAGATAACTGTTTAGAGTTTCTTAAAGTCAACTTGAAATGGAATTTCTATATCAGTGACATGAATTTTGTCAGTGAATATTCTGAATGATATTAATTGAAATTTGGATCAATTTAAGAAATGTAGGCATCCTATACCTGAATGAACCTATATACCTACATGTTCTCTAAATAGCCGGTTGATTATTGATTAACATTATTGAATAGTATTCATAGGTGTAGTCAGTAGAAAAGGAAATTTCACAGAAATTCTGATGATTAATTTGAAGTGCTTTTTGAGTCCCCCCCCCTCCCCTTTTTTTGCACATAAACTAAACACACACAGAAATTGATTTCATGCTGTAATTGGGCTGATGTTTGGATATTTTATTTTGTTTTAGCTAGTTTTACAGGGCTGTGCTACAAGGACAGAAAATAACTGAAGGAAAAGGAGCTAGGAATGTCATGAGCTGGGTTCAGGATGATGTTGTTTTTTATTTTATTTTTTTAGAACCACTGTATCAGAGCATGTGTGCTAACTACTTTGGCTCCAATCAGTTTACCATTACTGAAAATAATAAAATAAAATCACATTTTGACAGTTTCAGGAAAGCTTTAAAATTATTTAGCTGTTTTTAAAAAAATATATATATATATATTTTGGGTTCCTGAATTGATTGCCCTGCAAACACTCTCTCCCTGATCATCATTCCCGGTCACGGGTGAAGAGCTCATCTCTTATCTTTCCTTTCAATTTTTCCCCCCTTTTCCATCAACTAAAGACGAAAAGACGCTTTGATTTGATCCAAGAAATATAACAAGCTCAGCTGTATGCTGTGGGTTGTGCTGTTAATAAGTTGTGTAATGTGTGTGCCTCAGTGGACAGACGGCGTGCTCTGTCCCCTCTCTTCTCTTATGCTCGTATGTGACTCAGTCAGGCTTGTAGATGGAATGATTCATGGGAGCGATGAAAATCAAGCCGAAATTGCATTGCCATCATTTAAAAATCCAAAACATCGTGTGACAAACTCATTTTAACACAGCCTGTGTTTGTTTGTGCCTTGCAATGACAGGAATTTGTTTGTCTTATTCTTAACCTTTGACAAGGAGCTGAGAGCCACCATTCTTTAAGTGAGATATATGTAATGTTTATTTACTTGCTTGCAAAAATTTATGTTCTGCATTTTATTTTGAGTCAGTGTCAGTAAAATTTAATTTCAACTTGCGTACGTATCATGCATCAACAAGCAATTGGGCCTCGGAGACAAAACTGGCTGTTGGGTAGAATTAGGCCAGTGAAAAGAATGGTAGAACACTTCATGAAAAGGTGGCAATTTGGTTTTTGCCCCCTCACTCTGAATTTGCATACCTGTGCACTGCTCCAGTCAGGGAAGCTCATGCAAATTGGGATCACCTATGCAAATGAGGTCAGCCTGTAGGAGGAGAGGAGGAAAGGCAAGTAGACCGTGTTGGCATGCAGGCCTTTTCCCGCTCACGCAGCCCGCAAGAACACGGCAATGAAAACTCTGTGATGGGCATACACCCACTCAACTCACTTCTCCCCCTAATAGCGTTGTGTTTGCAGTAAGAGAGACTGGAAATAGCCTGCGCTCAGTTGCCGTCTGAACCCTCAAAAATCTAGCTTTCTTACCAAGAAAGCTGCATTGTTCCCTGCATGCATTAAACATATGGCACAGACTCAAGGTCTTGTACTGTCTTATCTGAGAACTGTGCGAGAACAGTGTTTCCTCTTTTTCAGTGGCTTAATTTCCCATGTTTTGTGTCACATTGCCTTAGCAAGAAATGGAGCAAGAATTCATTGTCGTTTGGCTTCTGGACTTGGGGTACGTAGAGTTAGGAGATGAAAGTGTCCCCGCCGGCGCAGGATATCCTGTGGTGTTGCCATTTGCCTCAAGATGGTTGGGAGGGGGAGTGCAAAGGGGTGGAAACCACCACATCAAGTTGACATTGTGACAATAAATGGTGATAAGGTCCCAGCTCAGCACTTTAGAAACTGCCACCTGCCTTTAATTGCCTCAGTCCTTTTGTTTTATCCTTATCTCTAAAAGTCTCTGAATATTTTTTTTTGCAGTCTAAGCTCTGTGTTTAATGTGTGTTCCATATGAAACACCCTTGCATCGTATCTGGCTCAAAATGAATCATTCAATGAGAATTTTTGATAACCTTATGATTCATAAAGCTAGTTTAAGGTTCTAGCAACATGTTGTACTCTGAGACTATTTATTGTTATATGCCAGAAGCATGGCACATGTATTCAGGTTATTTCCCTCAAAATTTTTATACTTGTGTGAATACTGCTTGTTTGAAGTCACCATGAAATCAAAATTCTTATTTTTATGGAATTTTACAGTGTTTATAATAAATTATTTATCTGTGCACATCATTATTAAAAAACAAAAAAAGTTTCCTCGTAACATTTGATTTAAAAAAAAAAATAAAAATATGCCACTTATTTTTTTTTTTTTTTTTTTTTTTTTTTTTCCCCCTCAAAAAAATCTGAAAAGCCGTCACAGTTTCCTTTAAGCGGCCCAGCCATCAAGTGGTCTCAGCCAATGACATGGAAGGGGATGTGGCAGGGCTATCTCTTTGAACCATGGCTGATGGGGAAGTTTTTAGTAAACCTCTTTGTTTCAAAATAGTCATTATAAACAGTCTTTATTTCTATTTTGTGGCACAGAAAACTCACACTTATAAAACGGATAGTTCCGGTCCTTGATTCTGAATGGTTGAGCCACGTTCAAAGCTGTTGTAAATTACTCTATAAACATACACCTCCGCATCACGTCGTGCCTAACAACACCCATAAGCTGTTATAAATTCACTGTAAACCACGGCTTCTTGGGGCTTATTGCTTTATTTACCTTCAAAGTCATCGTGAATTCAAATTGACCACATTTGCATTCGTAATACACATTCCTGTTCCTCTGAAACGGCTTTCCTATTCAACTGATGTTACCAAGGCCACTTAAGTTTTGTTGTGCTTCATGAAATCATGAAAACTGGGCTTAAAAGTACTAGATGATTCTGTTTTCCCAATCGACTCCTTTTTTTCGTATTTTTTTGTGCTAAAATGCTGACTCCCACTCTCTTTCTCTCTCTCCTCTGGCAGCACTTGGTGTCATGGGATGCGGGTAAACCAGAGTGTCTCCTGCAGCTGGTGAAAGAGCTGTTGCAGCAGTACCATCAGTACCAGTGCCAGCGGCTTCGTGACAGCTCCCGCTTGCTCTTCGAATATGGCAGCCTGCTGGAAGACCCCAACTACAGGCGCAGTATGGAGATCTACGCCGGCCGCAAGAACAGCTGGGTACCAGTGCTGCATCACCTTATACACTTCCATTAACATAATAGTCCAATGTTTCCATTCAGTGAGATTTTGGTGAACACTTGATCTATGCCATAGACTGTAAAAAATCATGGACGTAGTTTCTGTGACGTCACCCGTAGGTCTCTAGTCTGAAAAGCATTTTTGAAGCTCAAAAAAAGTGCGCGGAGACGGCCGTCGCCATCTTGGCTGCACGTCACTCCCGGATAATCGAAAATGGGCAAAAAGGCGGGACGTGGGTGGAGCTGGTTGCTGAACCTGCCTATTGCGACGGTGGTGACAGCAGCAGCAATCCACCTGTCACTCAAGTGGCCACGCCCTTAATTATGCAGAACTTTAAGGCTTAATATAATTTAAACGGATGAGTTATAAAAAAATTCACCCCCTCACAGTTGTCATGAAGGGCAAAATTAGCTATATAGACCAAAACCACTTTTTGTACCAGGCTGTAAACATATTTTTTTCTGCTGTAAAGTTGGGCATTTTAACATGGGGAGTCTATGGGATTGACTCCCTTTTGGAGCCAGTCTCTAGCAGCCAGTCGATGAATTGCAGTTTAAGTCACTTCCGTGTTGGTTTCACAAGAGAGACCGGAAGGTTGCCACTTGATCTATGCATCCATCCATTCTCCAAACTACTTGTCCTTTGTAGGGTCAAGGAGATGCTGGAGCCTCTCCCTGTATCTCAGACCAAAAACAGGGAATCACCTTGGATGGATAACATAGAGTATTCAGTTCACTAAATTTAGACATTAGACGGTTATTTAATATATAAAACATCACGCTGCCTAAAGCATATATTTGGAGCACTGGATCACTTAGCTCCACTTACATTAAACTGACCTTCTCTTAATGAAATTTCATGAACTAATTGACTGAAGTGGTAATAAAAATTCCACCTTTGTAATTCTCTAATTACCGGTACTGATTTGTTATTTAGCTGACACTTTTACACAGTGCTACTGGGAGTTCACTTATTACAGAGACATACTGTACTTTCTGGAGAAACTTGAAATTAGATGCCTTATTCCCGAGCACAGTGGTAACTGGTAATGGTTCATCCCATTTGGGGTTTGAACCAACAACTTTATGTATGTGTTCTTCTGTTAAAATCACACACTATACTGTGGGCCTGAGCATCAGTGTCACAGGATGCGCACACAGGACAGTGGGTTCTCGATAAAGTCCAAAACGAATTGCACAAAGAACACACACTCCCTCACTGATGGGCACACAGTGCGTTCCGTAATATGGTCATGTTTTTGGGAAGAGTGTAGTGTTTTGGGCTGTGGGCGTGAGTGCGTTGCTTCATGGGCTTCAATCTGTGGTGTGGTGATGTGGTGAACTGTGGTCTGTGGGATAACAGACTGTGATTAGGAAATGTTTGTGTAATCTTAAAATGATGTAACCCAAGTTATGTGTATTATATGAATGTAAACAAGGAGTCATACAGCGAATTACATTCGAAAGTGAATATGACTATGGCCTACTTACTCTAGAGAACATTTGAAGAGAATTTGAAGTGAACACTCTGGGAGCACAGCATTACTCTGTCACATGTTGCTAAATATGTACTTCACTTCCATTTTAAATTGAATCAAAATTATACCTTGACAATAGTGGCTTGGCAAATGCATAGTACATTGAGGGTACCGCTATGAGGGTACCGACCCAACCACCCCTAAACATGCACACCACCTCGAAAGGGATATACAATGCAATGTTAAAAATATAAAGTTCCTTTAATGTAGTTCCTTTAACAGAAATATAGTTAAATGAATAGATTTGTGGTACAAACAGACTAATTTAAGCCTTGATTCACTGAAAAACATGATATCCACCCTAGATCCTGTTGCCAGAGAAGTAGTGATTTCTGATTTGTAAATTAATCATTTGCAATGACAGCAGTCATGTCACTTTTATTTATAAAGCACCTTATACAATGCAGATTATTTAAAAACAAAGCTTCCTAGTAATAAACAGGAAAATAACTGTTATTGTTGCAAAATTAATCAATTAGGAAACAAATTCAATTTCAGCAGTAAAGCAGCTCTACAAAATACAATAGTGTTATTTTTTCAGCTCAGTTTAGTTCAGTGTTGAGTCAATGTAGTTATTAACAGTGTCAGTGTTGCTAAGTTCATAATTTATGAAGCAAAATCATTTTCAGCTGTAAAGTAGCTCTACAAAATATAATAGTGTTATTTTTCAGCTCAGTTTAGTTCATTGTTGATTCAGTGTAGTTATTAACAGTGTCAGTGTTGCTAAATTCATAATTTATGAAACAAAATCATTTTCAGCTGTAAAGTAGCTCTACAAAATACAATAGTGTTATTATTCAGCTCAGTTTACTTCAGTGTTTATTCAGTTTAGTTATTAACAGTGTCTATGTTGCAAAGCCCATCAGTTATGAAACAAACTCTGCTGGATTCTAACTTCATTTTAGGTGCTCTCGTGTTCCGGTCTCCATAGAAATCCATGTTAAAACGGGGTGAAAAAGGTCGAATGAATTGAAACTTTTTCAATATAATTAAATATAAAAATGTGCACAGGGTTAAAGTTTGCTGTTGTTGGCTGCCACAGTAACGTAATAAGCTAAGGGAATTCCTTTAAAGTACTTGTTTTGTGTACCAGAAAATAGGCCAATGTTCTGCGCTGTATGCATGACTTGCAGCGCTTAAGTTAAAATACTGAGTGTGAAATAATAAAATAATATGTTAAAATAATGTGTGCTCTTATCATTCTGTGGACAAAATCCCGTGAACTTCGCCCCGATCGGGAGCTGTATATGCACATGTGCGCTCATCTGTTTTCAATGCAGCTAATCTCATGTCACTTCATGTCATCTTTCCACTCATTAAACTATGACAGGTCCTTTAATGCAAAAAGACGGTCATTGCGACTCTGTAAAGTGATGAAACTATGGTGCCATATGCTATTTTAAACCATTTTCATAGGTTTCACGTTATATTATCGGCTCGGAAAATATGTAAATGTGACTAGAAACCAGAGACCGGAAATGTAAAGCATCGTTCCAGTCGGCCAAGACTTCCACGTTCAGAAAAAGGTCTATAATCAACTCTACAGAAGGCAGTATGGTATTTTGTATGTAGCTTAATGTTAAATGTTGATTCAGTTCAGTTTAGTTTTTTAATTAAATGTAAAAGTAAATTATTCCTTCACAAATAGAACTAATTTGGTTCTTCTCACTTACTGAGCCGGTAATTGCCTTTAACAGCTGGAGGTGGTGTTGCAGATTATCAGTGAATATTGACTTAAGTAAATTTTGAGTTTTGAATCTTATAACTCCCAGTTGATCAGAAAGTTGAATCTGAATCAGAATATCCAGATTTGGAAATCCCATATTTTGCTATCCAGGATCAGGCAATCCATTGTACTTTTGTGCTACATTGTACTATATATATATATATATATATATATATATATATATATATATATATATATATATACAGTGCCCTCCACTAATATTGGCACCCTTAGTAAATATGAGCAAAGGTGGCTGTGAAAATAAATCTGCATTGTTTATCCTTTTGATCTTTCATTCAAAAAATTCACAAAATTCTAACCTATCATTGAAGTAAAACAATTGAAAGTGAGGGAAAATCTCATTGTGAAATAAATGCTTTCTCTAGTTCATATTGGCCACAATTATTGCAATGTCCTTTTTCCAAGATAGCAGCCCTGATTTTTCTACTGTAACGCCTAAAGAGTTTGGAGAACACCTGATAAGAGATCAGAGACCATTCCTTCATGTAGAATCTCTCCAGATCCTCCAGATTCACAGCTCCATGACGGTGCTTCTCCTCTTTAGTTCACCTCACTCATTTTCTACAGGGTTCAGGTCAGAGGACTGGGACAGCCATGGCAAAAGCTTCATTTTGTGCTCAGTGACCCATTTTTGTGTTGATTTTGATGTTTGTTTTGGATTATTGTCCTGATGGAAGATCCAACCACAGCCCATTATAAGATTTCTAACAGAGGCAGTCAGCTTTAGATTTTTTATCTGTTGATATTTGAGAGAATCCATGATGCCATGCATCTGAACAAGATGTCCAGGACCTCTGGCAGAAAAACAGGCCAACAACATTAAAGATCCAGCAGTATATTTAACTGTGGGCATGGGGCACTTTTTATCCCTGTTTGTACTAAACCCATCTAGTAGGTTTGCTGCCAAAATGCTCTTTTTGTAGTTTCTTCTGACCATAGAAGCCAGTGTCATTTGAAGTTCCAGTTGTGTCTGACAATTGAATATGCTGGATTTAGTTTTTGGATGAGCGAGGAGAATTTTTCTTGAAACCCTCCTGAACAATATGTGGTGATGTAGGGGCTGTTTGAAATATTTTTTTTAGGCTTTCTGACTCCAAGACTCAACTAATCTCTGCAATTTTCCAGCTGTGATCCTTAGAGAGTCTTTGGCCACTCAAACTCTCCTCCTCATCGTGCATTAGGACGATATAGACGCACGTCCTCTTCCAGGCAGATTTGTAACATCTTTAGTTGATTGTAACCTCTTAATTATTGCCCTGATGGTGGAAATGTGGATTTTCAGTGCTCTAGCTTTTGTCTTACAGCAACCTTCTATTTTGTGAAGCTCAACAATCTTTTTCTGCACATCAGAACTTTATTGTTTGGTTTTACTCCTTGTGATGGATGATTAAGGGAATTTGGCCTTTGTTTTCTTTATATTTATAATCCTTTTGAAACAGGAAGTCATAGCTGGACAATTTCATGCCTGGTATGCTAAAAAATCTAAATATGAATGGGAATATACTTCAGAAATATTTTACTCATAAGAATTTCCAAGGGTGCCAATAATTGTGCCCAACATGCATTGGAGAAAAACATTTATTTTATAATGAGATTTTCTCCCCACATTCAATTGTTTTACTTCAATGATAGGTTAGAATTTTGTGAATTTTTTTGAATGAAAGATCAAAAGGATAAACAATGCAGATTTATTTTCACAGCCACCTTTGTTCAGATTTACCAAGGGTGCCAGTATTAGTAGAGGGCACTGTATGTATGTATGTATGTATGTATATATACAGTGAAAAATGGCAATTAAACAAATGCAAAATATAAAAAAGGTATATGTACTACATGATACAAATGTTGTATTATTTAACCAATTTTAGTTTTATTTTATTTTGCTGCTGAAATCCACCCTTGTGATCCGATCAGGATAATTCAGATTTTTTTGAAACAAAGGAATCCGTGTTTTACTAAAAACCACACACTGAAGGTTTGTAGGATTGTAACAACTACAGTCTGATCAGATTAATTTTGAACATCTGGGCCCAGAGAACTCGGAAAGTCTATTGTATGTCTTCCATAGTTCGATCCATTTTCCAAACTGCTTGTCCTGTGTAGGATTTCACAGAACCTGGAGCCTTTTCCGGAATCTCGGACACATTACTCGTCCATTGCAGGGCTAACAGTCATATTGTATGAGGTGTACTTAATGTGACCTTTACTGCTTTTATTAATCTGGAAAGCCTCTGTCCCCTTTCATTTTAATTTGATGGAAAAGAGAGATCAGGGAGATTCTTTGGAATTGTGAAACTTTTGTGTTCCATGGCAGAAATAAAGTCAGGTGGGTTTGGTACAATATGAGGATGAGAAATAATGACAGAATTATTCCTTGAACAAGTAGGTTACTGTGTGAGGAATGTTACAGAATGTGTGTGCGTATGTGTTCACTATTTGATGGTGTGTTTTTTTTTTTCTTCCTTCTAGACGGGGGAGTTTTCTGCTCGATTCCTTCTCAAACTCCCTGTGGATTTTAGCAACATTCCCATCTATCTTCTCAAAGTAAGACACATGCATCAATACACACTCTTGGGAAGATTATGAACCCCCATATATTTTGAGTTGTTTGGAGAAAGGATGTTTATCTGATTATCAGTGCATGAAAATGTCTCCACAAAACGTTACATGTAAAAGTGCATGTAAGAATAGGTCGCTCTTTTGCAAGCATTCATTTCTCTGCTCTTATTTGTGCGTGTGTGTAGGCTGCGAGTTGACTAATCAGCAGCCTGTCACTCCCAATCAACTCTGAGCTGTGTTGTGTCTGCAGGCCCTCTCTCTCTCGCCTCCCCTTCCAGTCACCCTGTGTCTTGCCCTCCCTCCCCCTTTTTTTATTTTCTATTTCCCCATCTCTGCCTCACCACCGTGTGTATGTTTATGCCCATGTATGCGTGAGAGGGTGTGTACGGCCTCAGGAGGCCCTTGCTCTATGGCCTTTTCCAGTCGGAGCCATGTTTGTCCTCCCCAAGAGAGCCGAAATGATGGTAAACATACGGAAAATAGCAGCCATCATCAGCATCACCATCTCAGCGTTCAGTCCCTCAGCAGTACACTATACTCACGCATTGACATGTACAGTTCACTCCCAGTGGACCATACTGCACTGAAACTCATTTTAGCCACAGGTTAGCGGCCGTCTATAAGGTCACCACTGTGGGGGGGTCATTATTCCCAGCTAATTTGTCGTGAAGCTTGACATATCAAGACCCTGATAGATGTTGTTATATTTCATTATATAATTCTAGGGCTTTTTCTGATTCAAAGAAGGAGTGGTGTATGTATGGTTAAAACAAAACTGTAAAAATATTCCAGGCCTCTCAAACAGATTTCATTACATTTGTTTTCTAGTTTTCTGTAAAACTATTGCCTTGATATCAGCAGGTTTAAGTATGTTGCAGTTTTATTTTGTCATCAGTGCCTTGATTTAAGATGCATGTCTTCTGCTGAGATTTGTTTTTCTAGTACAACAGTGTTGGTCATCATTTGCCATAGATGGCTTCATGCACTGGCCGTTTTCCACTGAAACAACTGACGACCAGATTTAGCTATGTAAGAGGTGTTTGTGAATGGCCAGTGGAATGTCTGCCTCTGTACAATGGAAAAGCTCTGTAAATTAGCACCTAAATTTGCCTGGTTGTCATTGAAAAGTAGCCAGAAAAGGTCAAAGGGATTCACTGGACAGTTTACAGTTAAAAATCAAATCTGTATGTTGTTGTTCAAGAATTTTGCATTATTAGTCAGATTTGGTATACTGGGGTTTGTTAAGATAAGACATGGTATGTGCATGTGAATGCTTAATGTCTGATAAAGAACTACGCTATACTTCAAGCAAAATTGAAGATCGCACAAGTGAGACATCATTTTTACACTTTCAAACTGCCATTGGTCTATGAAGATTACTTACATAGGTGATGTGCTTTGGGGCTCCACCTTGTTTGACATGGCAATCTTTTCAAGATCAGTTCTTCACGCAGTCTGTTGAGGTCAGACATAAGTAAAAACATGAACTGGAGTGCCAAATTACACATCAGGTCAAACATGTCCACATCTCTATGATCAGATGCTGTTTTAACTGCTTTTCTCATCACTGTCATTATTGTTGTGTGTTAGTTGTGTATACACAAACAGTATACTATTGCTCAGCTATTTCAAACTTCATTTTACCCTTGAGCGAAGAACAAACTATCAGAAAGAGAGTATATAGGGGCCTGTAAGTTAATATTTGGATTACTAGAAATCCAAATAACACAGCTTGCATACACCTCTATTAATCAGAATTTTGAAGATATATCCACTGCAATGATCTTGCATACTAGAAGAAACTCTAAAACATTTGATTTGAGCAATTTTCTAAAATTCCCATTGGCCAAAGTTATAGTTGTCTGTTGAAAAAGTACTTTAGTGTGTAGGTGCCATAACAGTATATTCATTTATATCTATGCATATCCAAATTATGATAATTGCTGCTACAAGACAAAATAAGTCGTAGAAGATCAAGCTATCTGAGAAACTGGAGCTTGGAGGGCCAATATGCTGCAGAGTTTAGCTCCAATCATAATTAAACACACCTGAAACAGCTAATAAAGGTCTTTATTGGAATCTTACAGGCAAGTGTGTTGGGGCAGGTTAAAGCTAAACACTACAGGACGTTGGCCCTCCAGGAGCAGGACACACCTGGCTCAACCGATAAATGGGCCGTTTGCATGTAAATGTGGTCATTGGCTTTCGCTTAGCAGTACTAAGCTGAGAAGAGAATTGATTTAATTATGTATAATATATGACTGTGTCATGCTATAAAGGTGGAGAAACTTGCTGACAATGGAGAAAGGACAATGCAGTTAAGTTTCCTGGTGTGGGGTTCCCATCATTTTCATTTCTGTCGAGTACCTACTATTACATGAATTTTTAATATGTTTAAAAGTGAGCAAACATCACAGCCTTCACTCCTTTAACAAGTTGCTTATAGATGACATTTTGACTGTTTAAATCTTCATCAAATCTCGCATGGTATCGCCTCCTCTCCTGGTTTGCCTTTGCCCTCTGCTAGCAGAGCGAGGCCACGCAGGCATCGGTAGGAATGGTGTCGTGTAGCATGATAGTTGCCTGGAGTGTGCCATCTCGCTGGTTTTATCTTAGTAGGCTGGACATGTTTACCTTCCCAAATTCACTTGTGTCCCTCAGGGCATCGAGGGCTTGTCATGAGAGCAGTCTGCACTGGTGGCGAGAAATATAGGACAATGGCAATGGTCTAGTGTAGCAATCCTACCAGGTATGAGTGGTTTCTTTCCTGGTAAGGACGAAAAGACTTGCTATTGCTGTTTTGTCTTTTTTCTTTTGGATCGACTGTGGGAACTCGAAGTAGGAGCCCTAATGATGAGTGCACGCCAAAAGCGAATTTAATTATTTGCACGAGTAGATTACGTACAGTCAATGCAAAGACGCGAATAGACGTGAATTCGTGCCAGGCAACACGATTGCCACGAACACACGTTATCGCGGCGTCTTCTGCAAAAGTTGAAAAATTTCAACTCGAGCGGAAAATTCGTATGATGCGTTGTCATGCAAGCCAATCAGCTAAGAACTTATTGACACGTCCAATTGTATCAGAAAATGGAGGAAAGCATTACGCGATGATTTTATTCGCGCAAGTGACACAAAAAACATCCCATGAGTAATCTAGAGCAGTAATGCGATGAGAATATTCACTTCGTGTTTATTGTGCTGAGCGTAACTCTTCTAAAAATATTTAACGTTTAGAAACCAATGCTAAACAGGAATGCTCTGATTTCAATGAATTTCAATATTCAAGCACATTTTAGGCTTTAGAACGAAACAAGGGTCCATCAGTACAGACAGGTCAATCCAGTAGATTTGGACTGAGCACTGTTCATTGCTCTCTTGTTGCTCGGTTTAGCGTGGTACCCGTTCAGCTCTAAATGTCAGCTGTCTTAGTTTGCGCAGCCATCGGTGAAGCGAGCTGAGGCTCTGTGTTCATGACAAGCCTGATCAGTCTCACTCCACTGGAGCCGTACGGGCCGCTAGCCGAGACCTGACTTCCTGTGCAGCGGGTGAGGAGGAGGATTGTTCCGTTGGCCCTCAGGGATACCACCACCACTGCCATTGATTATTCAAGACAACTCTGGCGAGTCACGTGCCAGGTCTAGAAGTGTCTTTTTGGCTGTTGTTAAAAGGGCCAATCTGTTGCTGTTGAGTAAAGTCACTATTGTGGAATTAGTGATTGTTTTAATTAAATATGAAAGGGAAAGAATGAACGTGAGAGCTAAACATGGAACCTGTTTCTATCATGGTTTTAATATCTCCCAGGGGGTGCTTTTTGGAAAGCATGAAAAACAGCTACACACTACAACAAATCTTGTAATTACAACTTTTATGTTATGCTTACATTGTAAACACATTTATTTTAAAATCAGGTTCAAAAACACTGTCTCCAGGCCTATTCACACCAAGAGTAAAATGAAAAGCGAAACAAATCATTGACGACAGGCCTATTCACACCAGGAATAAAATGAAAAAGCACAACAAATCACAGATGACAGGTTTGTTCATGTCAAGAGTGAAACAAAAAGCACTCTGGTTATTCACATGCAGAATATAACCCATCTGATACTACACCATGGGCATAGCTTGACATTTGAGCTCAGGGTGGGTCAAACCGAGCCAGTCGATTTGGTCAATCACACTTATTTATATTTATTTTAGCTTTTCTGTAGAAAATCTACAAATTCACACTCAGTGTACCATATTTAAGTGATTTTACTATGAATACATAGATCAGCAGCAAGTATGTGAAGTTGTCATGGCAACCAGATACATTGCTAAGTCTATTCTTGCCATGTTAAACCTGGTACATTGAAAATAATGCAATATAAACATGTTTGTCAACATGTTTGGTTCTTTGTAAATAACATTTGTAAGTAAATGATCCTCCCTACATTGAGAACATTGAGACACTTCAATGGGTATATACTGCGGATCACCTTTATTAGATTGTCCAGAGTCCAGAGTCATCAACCATGGCATCTTTGCTTTAGCATCAGAATAATTTTGCTTTATGTATTATTACATTGTTTCATTTTTGTCCCGAATACGCACTGTAAATTGGCTTATTGAATGCACTGATTCGCCAGAGTGCATCCAGGGTGAAGCTGGCCCCAAGGTCTGTGCCTTTCTCCTCTTTTCCATTCCCCAACCTCATTTATTCAGGAGACACATTCATTTTAATGCTCTTTATTCCCATTCTTTCATTCATTCCTTCAATGAGATCTTAAGATGTGTCTGACAAACATTTTGCTTATAAAGTGTGTTGTGTTTAAAAACAAAAAGATGAAAAATTATAAGAAATGTAACCTCATCATCATTAAACTCTTATACAACAATTAATTGCAAGGCTGTCTGTGCCAATTAAAATCTTGATTATTATTTCAATTAAAGCAAATTGAAAAAAATGGCAGGGGAAATGTTTTTTTTCCCGTCTGTGGTTTGTTTTTCTCTTTAACATGGCATATGAATGGCATACAAGATCAAGATCATTAGGGTAGAAGTTAATAAACACTGTCATGCACTTTTGTACAACAGCCCTGGGCATGGTTTGATTTTAAACTGGGACAAGCATTGACCATATCCGAGAGAAATGGAAAGTGGATGTGAAACAGAAAGAGGGAGCGAGACATTCGAAACATGATTGAAGGCTTGAGGTTTAATGAATCGACTTTAACGTCAGTGCCATAGAAACCCCCTGCTGCATTAAGCACACATTGAATTAGACCATGAATTTTCTTGACATGGGCACCGGTTGACGTCATGTACTCTGTCATAGGCACAAATTACCAAGATTGTTCTCTGTATGTTTAATATGTAGTCCTCATGGACCTTACAGAGTGTAATTTAAAAAATAAAAAAATAAACCTATATGTGAAGATGGTTTTGATATGGGCTGTCACTCATTTTGATCACAGACTTTGTCAATCATTTTTTTCTTCCTTTCCCTACCTCTGACCTGATTTTCAGACAGACAGATTTATTGTTTATTTAGACATATATTGTTAGGCATTACTACCTAAATAGAAAATTATGTATTTTTTTACACTGTCCATATTCACTATCATATTCATATCGTATCTAAACAGGACAATATGTACGGCAGTGCAATCTGGAAATCAATGTTTTTTCCAAAGGTTATTGTCCGAATAAAGGGCGTTGCACACTATTAACATTTAGGCCGACATCAGATTTATTCAGGTGTGGCTCAGACGTCAAAACCTTGAGAACTGAATGTGTGGTTTATAAATCTAAGGTGGAGCACCAAGGAATTTAGTTTTTCCATTGGTGTGGATGTAGTTTTGAGATACTGACTAGTAGGGTATTATAAGACAGAAGTATTATTACACAATTTATGTATAATATTGTAAGTCGTAATATGATTTAAAGGTAAAAATAAGTTTTTATGTTTGTTATTACGTAAAAAATAAAAAAAAGAATATTTTCCTCAAATCATGTTCAAAACTGTGCAAGGTAAAAGAAAATGTAACCCAGTAAGAAATATGTCTTGGAAATTGCACTTCTGTTGTATACATTTTAGTTTTTGATTTTACACTGTTATGTGAAGTATCTAGAACAGATGTTTGACTATATGTCATAGTATGTCTGCAGTGTTGCCAACCTGCCATACTTGTTTTAGCTGGCCTTTAGATCCAGGTTCTAAGTTCACTGACTAGATCTTATTACATTAAACTCTTGGTATTATTGCGAGAGATGTGAAGAATGCAAGATGCTCTCCGAAAGGCAATTTATTTTGGAATAAACAGCTTCATGAAATATATTACACTATGATAACTGTGACCAGAGCATGCAACGATTCAAACTGTTATGTGAATTGTACCCCAGACCACCTCTTCAGGTGGTGCTTTCACACAATCACATCAAAATCTCTAGCGTGATATAACCCTTAGGATTTAGAACCTCTTCTCAACACAGTTGTATAAACCCCATGGGGCAATTGATTTCATCAGCCCTGAATAGCAGAACTGATCAATATTTTAATCAATATTAATTAATATTGATTAATTAACAATTAATATGTAAGAGAGTAGTATTACTGTAGCAGTCAGACTGTGAAATCATAAAAACTGTTCTGCCCAACTGACATGAGATGTGCTCCTGTAGTGGGGTTTTATGATTCATCTGCAGCGTGCTGAGTTATAAGGGCTCTGAATTTAATTGACTCGCTTACTTGTGCATTTCAAGCACTGAGATACTAGAGTGTAAGACATCTCACATGGAAATCAAGGAAAAGCTTTATGTTCATTTTACCATTTACCATTTTTATTTTTTAATTTATTTATTTTGTCTCAAGCACATGGAATAATTTTCTAGCTCATCCGTTATTTCTTGTACACATCTTTATTTATATAGTGCTTAGAATACAGATATATTCTGTAAATATACAAATAAACAGCAGTTCATATAAAAATCACAAGGCTGTTTTTGACTAAGGATGTACCAAAACATTGCAAATCAGTTGGCCGGGTGAACAATGTTATCAACTAATTTCAAAAATAGTTAAATATTGTCAAATACTTTGTATGTAACTACTAATGTTTAACACTGAATACCAAAGAATTCAAATGAAGCACGTATTTGAGCTACATTCTACATTTTTGTATTAGTGCCATTTGAATCAAACAATACCTCTAAATACAAATTCCTACACCAGTTGTATTAAGCAACAAACAATAAAAGCTATCTCTATCCATGTATTTAGTTTTTGTCTGCTATAATTGATTTATATTGCTCAGTAGCCACAACCACAGTGAAATCTCATT
The DNA here is from genome assembly GCA_021397915.2 of Tor tambroides. NCBI lineage: Eukaryota > Metazoa > Chordata > Actinopteri > Cypriniformes > Cyprinidae > Tor > Tor tambroides. The sequence continues at coordinate 88,992 of JAFVLL020032595.1, read as the reverse complement.
GGTGCACATAGCTGCATTTTAAACATCACATACAGTAGATGTTTGTATGATGCCACAGCATTTTGACTGCCAGTGTGGACAGACAAATTACTTGCTGAAACTGTTTGGACACATTTAGACATTTATTTGCACTTGTTCATTCTCTTAGTCTGTTTCGCTTTCTGTTTATGTCTCACAATTTCTTTCTGAGACACATGAAACACGTTGTTGAGTGCCCACATCCTGTCAGTGATCTCTCAGCGCCTCAGAGGCATATCAATCTGAGCACCTGACGTCTCCTCTGAAACACCACCCCCGACCGGCTCTCCCCGTTCCAGCAAAGCTCAGATTAGGAGAGAGCAGAGTGACATAAAGCCCCTTTAACAGCGGCCTACACCCACCATTCAGCTTTATGCCAGCAGCAGCACTGAGCTTTTGGCTGCTTGTTTGTTTATCTGTTCTGGTGCAGCAAGTAGGAGTCTCTATCCTCTCATGTATTAGCACCGCTGTCGAGATATGTCAGACTGACTGAAGAGGTCACGTCAAGAACTTCATTTCTGCCGAGATGATGTTGTTAAAAATATTGCCATTTACTGACTGTTCCTGGGATTATGTGCTATTTGGAATCGGAGAACTGAGCGACACATAAGCTGAGAATGTTTTGGAAAGTTTCTCTTTGCTTTGAGAAAGCATGCGTAGGACTTTCTTGTCTTTCTTTGATAAAGGGTTTTTCTCTAGTGTGGCTGCAATGTTTTTGGAGAACTGTTTGCCCAACACAATATGTTGAGTCATGTGATGACAGAACTGCAATGCCATACCACCTCAAGAACACTCATAATCTCATTGGCACTCCATGTCCACTCACTCACTCACTTGCTTACTCAAAAAAATGCAAGTTCACGCCTTCTATTGCTGTGCAAACATGGACAAATGGATCTGACAAGAGTGTTATGGAGGAGACTGTGGTATGACATCAACGGCTATGACTGTAACACCCTTCATTAAGACGACATTCAGAGTATAATTAACTGCCCAACAGTCGAGCTGCTTCAACTGGCGTCTCTCCATCAGCCTTGTGTACTTTCTTCCTATGTCTACAATAATATATACCAGCATGTTTCAGTTAATTATGTGCAGAGAATAACTGGCTAAATTAAGTAAATTAAGTCTTCTTGATTTTATAAAAGTCCAAACTAGGGATGTGCCCGAATAGCGAATCCGTATTTGGAAAGGCACGGAAAACGAATAATGCACTGTACAGAACCACAAAAGGGACTCTGCTTGCTAGCAGTTCCCTGTTACATTACAGTAGCCTACATAAAATTTCACTTGCCATATAAACAGAGAGAGGTAAGAAGAGATGACCGATAGGACGATGTTGAATGATTTACAGATCCTGAGCACCACTGACAAACATCTAATCTTGTGAAATGTGTGGTAAGTAATGCCGCTCCGTAGTACAGGCTACGTGTGATCGTGAATCTCAAAAGTGAAAGTAAAAAGCAAACGCGCACTCATAAGTGATTTCAGTGTCCTGCATATTAATAATGGCTCCCTGATGCCCGGAATTTATATACAGGATAATTACCCAACGATATAATTGTGAGAGAAAGCACTGAAATATATTTTTCTCGTATATCTCGTATTTATTCCCTTTACTTTTGCCGTAGTACACACCTTTACCTTTCCGAATACCGTATTCGGATTCGGGCACATCCCTAGTCCAAACTGTTGTTAACAAGGAAAGAACACTGTAACTTGATATGGAACAGTAAAGTAAAATGCCTTTCAACCAATCACAATAATTTATTCCACTCTTCCATATTATTATATTAATAGTCAGAGTTTGATGGTTAAAAAAAAGAAAAGGTATAACTTAAAAAGTGATATACCTTTAATGGCTTGTGGGAACAGGCCAAATGTTTACTTGATCAGCATCCCAATCATATCTGTGTTTTGCTCAGCTTTTCTTTCAAGTTGCCAAATAATGCAGTATAGCTGCCAAATAATATTGTTTACGACTAGTCATAGAGAAAGAAAAACAAGCAAGAGAAAATATCTAGACATTACACTGTGCACCTGTGTGATCAAAGCAGATTCTTATATATGGCACACTGTGCCCGTTTGAGACACTCCCTGCTTTGTGCGTGACTGTAGAGCATTTCATGCCACCGCCAGTAGTCGTAATTTGCAGGCAGATTGAGCACTCCAACAGTAAACACTGACTCAAGCCCAAGGAATCTTAAGAGCTTTGAAGTAATTGCAGGTTCCTTTTGAAACTGTTTCTCCACCATCGCTCGGCCATCAGAAACCAGAGCCGCGGCACAGAAGACATCTGTAAGAGGGGAAATGAACTGCCGAACACCTCTATACTAGATCTCTAGGGCTTGTTTGACCTGTGGTTTCAGATTCATTACCTTTTTCTACTGTTATACAGCAAGGCATGTAGTATACATATATCTATCTATCTGATCTATCTTTATGTATCTTATCTAACTTTATCTATCTTATATATTTATATACGCATATAATATATATTTGTGTGTGTGTTTGTGTAAATCATGTCAATAAGAAAGGACCAGAATGTCATAGCAATTAGGAGAGAACATCCAAGCAACTGCGAAGAAACATGCAAAAAACACCCACAAACCTTTGCAAGATTTTTGCATGGGCATTTTTATTTTCTTTAAAAGATGTAAAAATCCAGCTCACTCACTTTAATGTATACAATCTTTGGCCTAATGTGCGTCAATAATGACTTGCTTTTTCTTTCCCTTGACATTCATAATGTTCACCTGTGCCTTTTTATAGCAATAAAGCTTGCAAAATCTCTGCAAAAACTCTGCAGAAGTCTGTGAACCTTCAAGAATGCCACTGCTTCATGTTTAGCTGAGATACCCCTGACATTAGCATCACTTTTATTCAGAGTGTGATGAGTAAAAGAAAAGAAAAGAAAAAAAAAAAAAAGCAGGAAAAAAGAAAGATAATTGCTGGTTTGAAGATCTTTAATGCAACAGGCGATGAAGAACTGAAAAGAGCAGCTAAGCCCATCACTCTGACAAACAATCAGGCTGCTGTTTAAGAGGCCAAATTATAGGTTGGGCTGGGCCTGAGGATCAAAATAAAATGTCAGCGGAGAAGTTCACAAACAAGAGTCAAATTGGTTGGAAAGACAATGGATCCGAGCAGTCTGTTGGCATGGGAGCCAAGTAAATACGTAAAGATTTTGGCCCATGAAGTCTCTCCGAAGTCCTTTCTTCTGAGAAGAAGATTTGAATCTCACCATGATATGCTTTAAATGTGCATATTGCTAGCTTAAAGAAATGTTTATTTACTCACCCTACTTTTTTTTTCCACAGAACACAAACATAAAATCATATGTGACCTGTGCTGACAAACTGAATCACAATGAGCAAATTTTCAAAAATGAGTTATTTTTCTTTTAACATTCTATATTAAAAGACCTTCCAAATGATATATGATTTGTTGGAATCGGACGAAAAATGACTGAGCTACAGCCGTTTGATTTTGATGAAGTCAGCAAAGTAAATAATGAGAAAAACAGTGTTAAAGTTTTCTGAAGGTTCCAAAGCAAAATCACCTAGCAACGTTACATCTTTTCCTCCAATTCTTTTCTTAATGATCATTAATGTATTAATAATCACAATAAAGCTATTTTTTATTTTGTCTTTGTTATTATAAATAAGAACAGATGCAAAAAAGTAGAACAAATATAAGAAAGAAACAAATAGTGCATTACTTTTTTTCATTTTACACCTAAACAAAAGCATTCAAGTAAGAAAAACAAGTAATCAAATGTAAAAATCTATTTAGTGTGTTCATTACAAATAAATTGACTATTAAAACTACAAAAGCAGTTCAATCAAGAGCAGCGATCTTAGATTAACATTGAGACAGACAGGCTATATATTAAGACATAACGTTACTGCACTGCACGGATCTAATATAATGTTACACATCAGATGTTTTTCCCCAACAGTTCCCGAAATGTTCACTTAAGACATAACTGATTATGTTTGCGTAATTCTGTGTATACAGTAGGGTTTGTGTATATTAATCGGGATCGCGCGCTGGTGGAAGCACCTTTATGTGCACAATTCATATGTCAGCGGCAGCGCGAGAAGTGAGCAGAGAAAAAGGTAGGCTACTCCTCTCAGGAAATGTACAAATAAAGATAATTTTAGATGTTTAAGTACTATATGGAGCATTGGGATCGCTAGACGAGGGCGTAATGAACTAATTTTTGTGAAAACCTGAAATTCGACCAAAATGGACATTTTTTTCACTTTTTTTGTCTGTAGCTAAAAATTAGCCCGTGCGGATTCCGACTCACTTTGCCAGCACGGGTCACATGTGGACTTTTATTGTGTATATTTAGTAATGTTTTGAAGCTTCACAGCCCAGTGCATGCTATTGTTATCTATAAAAGAGCAGCCAGGACCTTTTGCTAAATGTGACCCTGGACCACAAAACCAGTCTTAAGTGTCAATTTTTCGAAATTGAGATTTATACATCAACTGAAAGCTGAGTAAATAACCTTTCCATTGATGTATGGTTTGTTAGGATCGGACAATATTTGGCCGAAATAGAACTATTTGAAAATCTCGAATCTGAGGGTGCAAAAAAATCAAAATACTGAGAAAATCGCCTTTAAATTTGTCCAAATGAAGTTCTTAGCAATGCATATTACTAATCAAAAATGAAGTTTTTATATATTTGCAGTAAGAAATTTACAAAATATCTTCATGGAACATGGTCTTTACTTAATATCCTAATGATTTTTGGCATAAAAGAAAAATCGATAATTTTGACCCATACAATGTATTTTTGGCTATTGCTACAAATATACCCCAGTGACTTTAGACTGGTTTTGTGGTCCAGGGTCACAAATATTCTCTTTTTTGTTTCATGAAAGACACAAATGCGAACAAATTGATGAGGGTGCATAATTACAACAGAAATTTTATATTTGAGTGAACTATAACTTTTATTGATTTATTGTATAATTTCCTGCAGATAATGAAATCCTTTCTGAGTGTTTTAGTACGTAGAAAGGTTTTATCTTGGCAGTCCAACCTTGGGTGGTGTGCCAAAAACTTAACCTGTAATACAGGAAAGGAACAGCATTTTTGCTGACTCGACTTTTACACATCCGGTGTGTGTTGCAAGTGGGCGTTTGTGGTTGCAAAATCATAGAAATGTGGACATGTTGGCTGCCAGCCATCACAGTAAAGAACGAGTTAAGTGCCAGGTGATCATACTTTTAAAATTAAGGATGCTTTTGTGTCATTACAGGGATCTAAATGCATTATCCACACCTGTCTATATGCTATTAATGTTTTAATAGTCTGTGATTATTGTAATTATTCTCAGTCACCTTCATAAATATTGACTATTTGTATCTACAGTATATTGATTACTACAGTATTAAAGCCAGGTCATACATAAGCAATTTATTATTACTAGGTGTTAAAGTTAATCTTTTTGACTTAATCCAGCATATTTCTTGATATTGTCTCATTTGCTTTGTCATGTGTATTGTCTCATAATTCCATGACAGTAATCACACTTAATTAAACATTTTGGACACAATAACCCAATTCAGACTACTGAACCCAGTGCACACCCATTAGACACTTGCCCTGTAAAAGGTTTTGCTTTAATCCCATACTTAATGCTTGCTTGTTCAGGCAATTTTAATATCCCCATAATTTTACTTATTAAACCTGACAAACCATGTTGTTTTTCATCCAGTGTAAAACACTAGTCTGGCTCTGTATATGTACACCCCCCGATTTTTGAAATGTTTTTAAAAAGTCTTTTATGCTCACCAGGGCTGCATTTGTTTGATCAAAAATAGACTAAAAACAGTAATACTATGAAACATTATTGTAATTTAACGAAGCTGTGTTCTATTTTAATTGATTTTCTTAAATTTAATTTGTTCCTGTGGCGGTAAAGCTGATTTTTTTTCTGCTGAGCTGAAACTTTACCTCAGTCTTCAGTGTCACATGATCCTTCAGAAATCATTCTAATATGCTGATTTGCTGCTCAATTAGTATTGCTGCGGTTCAGTTATAAATAATGGTTCTTATTATTCAGAATGTTAAAAACAGTGCCATTATAAATGTATACTGTCATTTTTGATCAACTGAATGTGTATCACATGTATCTTTTGGATAAACATCTGGCTGCCGTGCTGCTTTGAATAGACAGCGAGTGAGAAAGTGATTAAAAACTGCATGAAACATCAAAAAGAGACCTGCCCACATTCTGTCTCCATGTGGCTCTGAACTTGAAATTCACAGACTTCAGCCCCCAGACACAGCTGAATCTCTGGTCTTAGCGTGTAAACTCGCTATTATCACTGTAAAGGGCTGCATCAGCTAATGAAGGCCCATCCATTCTGTTATAGCCCCTAGGGAAGAATGCTGCTCCCAAACTTTTCAAATGGTGGGTGGCATCCTGTTTGAAGTAGTGTAGATATTGCAGCAGTCTGAAGGGTGAATGTCGGGCACCTGCTGCTGTCTGTGGGAGGGATGCATAGAGAAGCATCATCTTTGCTGATCACAGAGCTTGTAAAAATGCGCACCTGATGCAGTGTTGTTGTCTGGCAACATATCCGCAAAAATCTTACTTGTGATAAAAATGTCATATCATGGTAGGACGTGCGGTCTAAATGTATTTTATTAATAGGGATATCTTAAAAGATAGTTTGTAACAACACGGGCTCCAAAAAAAAAAAAAGGATACCTCTACCTACATTTTTGCAAATCTTCAAAATGTTTAAATGAACACTTTTGGCAGTAAAACAACAACTTTCATTCCTTTTGACACAAATAATGATTACGAGCTGATTAGTAATTAATAAAGACTTGTTTTCAAACAGTTTTTTGCACAATACTATGTTATGACAAAATACTTTGACCATAATGCATGATTTGTAAACTAATAAATTTTGGGTGTTTGCATCACATAACCAGTCCCATATCTATGGCTCTTCTAACATAGTAAGCTTGCTCGGTAGGTCACCTGGTAGAGCATTGCAATGCGGAGCACACATGTACAAGTCACGATAAAAGAGCTCAAAGGGCATGTACACACTGCAACTAAATTAGATCAGTTCACCTTTCAGTGCTTTTTTCGAGCCTTAACTCGTTGTTGCCAGATCTTGCTAAAAAGAACAATCACATAATACACTAAAATAAATCCAAATATTTTATGCTGAAAATAAGAGCAAAATAGCATGACCCAGACCTGTTTTAACGATACCATAAACTTGATCACTTTATGAGCCAAGCCTGAACAACTAGCCCAAAATGCTTATAATAAGTGGACATGGCAACACTACAAGAGAGCGATCTGCAAATCAGGCTTCCGAGCATATACAAAACACAACATTATAAAACGGATAGTTCTGGCCTTTGATTCTGATTGGTTGATCCGCGTTCGAAGCTGTTGTAAATTACTGTACAAACGTACACCTTTGTTTACGTCTGTGTGTTGCTCGGCAACCACTTTGTTGCAACCGCAACCATTTCTGAGGAACTACATTGTTTGGTGGAAGAATAATGTTTTTTATTAATATCATGACATTTTATTTGCTTTTTGTTTTATTTTGTGAAACGTTGCTACATATATGGAATAATCATTTTATAAAAGCAATAAGCCCCGTGAAGCCGTGGTTTACAGTGAATTTATAACAGCTAAGGGGGTTTAAGGCCCCTTAGCTGTGATAAATTCACTGTAAACCACGGCTTCTTGGGGCTTATTGCTTTAATAGAGCATTAACGTTTTAGTGCCACTCACCAGACGTTTCATGCCTGAAATGCTACGATACATAAAAAACAACCAACACAGTAAAATGTTGCCAGATTTATTTGTTTTAGATAAAACTGAATGTGTTTTTAGCAACAATCACTGGATGTTTCACTTTGAATGTGTGGCAAATTTTATAGTGGTCTTAATGTTTCTGTCAGGATTGCGTATGGAAATGGCTAGACCTACACTCCACATTTCGCATTTTCGTAAGGGAAATGGGTTTAAATAGTAAAATTTGTTGAACAAAGGTGGCAGTACAACACAGTTATTGATAACTAAAAAAAAGTCTTACATTGAAAAACAAATATAAGGTGGAGAAGATGTTTTAAACTGTGGAATTCTGTTGATCTTTCTGTGGAATTCTATAGCCACATATTTCATGAAACCATTTTCTTTCTGTTTTACTTTTGTAGCACTATGAAACTGTTTATGAAACTAATCAGCAGGAATTTTTTAACATTTCTGTAATTATTTTAGGGGAAAAAAGTTATAAATTCTGTGGAATAGATGCTAACATGACAAAGTTTTGTAAAGGAATTGGGTGGAAATATGCAGAGGTTTTTATAGACGCTATAGTCTGTCAGATTTTTACCAGCCGCACAGAACTAACTCAAACCAATTTTAAAATGTTGCCTGAGTCTTTAATAAAGTCTGCCTTGGTCTTGCTGTTTGTTGAACCCTCTGCTGCACCCAAAAGCAAATTTACTGACAGAACAGAGGGAATCTTGACCTTCACAACTGTTATTGCCACAAGCAGTTACAGAAAATGCTTATTTTTTTGTACCATTTGTCTCCCTCTTCTCCTTCCCTCCTTGTGTTTGAGCTAACAGTTGTTTCATTTGTGCAACGTGTTAACTAATTAGATTAATTAATCAAGGTTAATTAATCCGAGAAGCAACGACTGACTGAACAGAGGGCACCGCGGAGGGGTAGGCTCACACAGCACTCTCTGTGTGAACCCAACATGCGCGCACACATTCAAGACGAGAGAAAGACAGACCGTCTTAGCGGTACTTAGAAAAACACCAGCTCTGTGAGGAGGAAAGGGGATCTTTTTTGAAGCTGAGACTGCTTTGAATAAACCACAGGAAATCTGTGACAAGGAAACACCAGAGCTGTAGAGGTGCCATGTAAGCTGTTAGCGATAAGATACTGGAAAGAGAGACCTGTACGCCATAGTCGTGTGGGAGATGGAAACACGACAGTAATTTACTGTAAGCATGGGGTTGGGAGGAAGACATCTCTATAGCTGCATCACATGTCCAAGATCAGGGAAAATGTGGCTCTTGTCTGAAAATAAATTCATTCTTCTGTGATTATGCTGCTTATTTTTGAATTTAGAGGATAGGCAATCACTTTGCACTCTTAGGCATGTAGTTAAACCAGTGTCGTCATTTGAAACAAGGAAAATCATGAAACAGGAAGTTACTCTGGAATTAAAGAGCTGTATTGCATCATTTTACACTTTCAATGACATATAACACTCCTTCAGATTCTGATCATATATTTTCTGGTTCTAAAGAAGATTACAAATTAGGGATGTAGTTTAGGGTAAAACCAGGTTAAAGGTCAACTTTAAGTCATTCAAAACCTGTGTGATTTTCCTTCTTGCATGGAACACAAAAGGAAAATGTTTAGTGAATATTTAGTAGATGGAGAAATGGCACCCACACACCTTTAATGTATTATTATTATTATTATTTAAATAATACATTAAAGGCATAATTTAATTATTTTAGTTATTACTTATTAATTACTTGAAGTAGATACACATTTCAAACATCTTCATTCATGACCAGTTGAGTGGAATCATTGAATCATGAATTCATAGGTTATTGCTATTGTAACGTCCCTTGAAAACACAGGTAGACAGTATATATGATTCCTGATATGTATCTTTGACTGGGGTTGTCATGTGATTTGTTGTTATTTAGTTATTGAACTAAAATGTGAAAATGCATTTATTTACAGTACATAGGATAATAATTATTTATATTTCAATTAATCAGTTGCATTTTGCATTAATGAGACTTAATAAGCAATTCATTCAAAATTAAAACATATATTTTACATAATCTTTCAAAATCAGATCATTTAGAATAGATTTATGACAGGAGTCTTCTTGACAAGACGGTCCCTTTCATGATTTTCGCTGTTATGCTGCAGTCATTTATAAATGTGTTACAATTTATCAGTAATTACGCTCTGTTCATAAGGGGGCATTCCTCTCCACCGGTCTGTATGTTTAAATATGTCGTGAATGGTTACAAGACACACAAAAACCGCAGGTTTTGGCATCATTATTGTCAAATGTAGCACGTCTTTATGCCATTCAAAATATGTGTACATCCAAATGGCATTTGAGATAAGATAAATAGCAGGGGGTTGATTCTCAGTGCATAACAATTTAAAAAAAAAAAAACTTGGAAAACAGTACACAGTCTGTTTAACTATTTCTAACTTTGTTGGTCCTGTTGTGTTCCACAGAAGAAAACTTTTCATTTTGGTTGAACTGTTCCTTTTCAATATGAAACTGAGATATTTAAGAAATGGTTTTTGTCTAATAGATTTTTGTTATTGCATTTGGATGCTTTAAAACACACGCACACTCAAACATAATAGCATTTAGGCTTTAAAACATCAAAAAATAGTACAGTATGTAGATAAGCAGGAGACACACCTTCTTATGGTTATGAGATTATTGCTGGTTTGAAGGACAGTTTTATACAGGTACAATGAGCTTATTATTTTTTTGAAGGGAGGAATTCTGAATGGAAAGTATTAAAGAAGGGTGGACAAAGCCTAACCCTGAAAAATATTACAGTTGGCCTAATTGATCTTAAAGAACCTATGAGCCGCCCTGATGAAATCCTTGTTCAGCTGAATATATATCATGTTTTTTTTTTTCTCCCCATGTGTATATGGCTGTATCTTTATTATTTCTGTGCAGTGTCCTTTTTATTTTCATAAAATCCCTCAGGCAGTTGGACACAACCCCAAATGTTAATTCATGTTCTTAATGCAACATAATTCTCTATTTTGCATATTTTTTACTTCTTCTTTTTTTCACGCTAAAATAAATAGCTTTTGTGACTTTCTGTTTTGGCCAGTAACATCATTAGGAAGTCAAGTCATAAATTAGGTTTACAATTGTAAAAGATAATCTGCTTCTCACTTAGTGAAGCTTTTCTTTGTCCCTGCCATAAGCAGATGTGGAAAAGGCTTCCTAAATTTAGTGACAAACCTTTTTTTATATAATTTGTCAGTGAGTGTGAGCTCCTTGTAGGATTAATGTTACTGAAGTCAAGATACTGCACTTTAACCAGAAAATAGAAAATGATTTAAATAGTCTTATCACATGATCCTGTATCACTAAAGATCATCTACTGATCAATAAGTCATACCATGGTGTATGACCTTATATTTATATGTTATGCGTGTGTGTAAATATGTGGAAATTCATTTTCAGTGCAATCTGTTTGTCAGTTGTGCATATGCTTTCCGTGGTTGGTATGATCACATGACATATTTATTGATAAATATTTAATATAATATAATATACAACCTCTAGTATAATCACGTCGTTTTTTTTTTTGTTTGTTTGTTTTTTTTAATCTGCATTAAAATTATCAAGATGTCATATCAAAATATCAATATCAAGACAAAATACAAGAATGTTATAATTTCAGGGGTCTAAGAATGGTTTGCATAAATTTTTGACATGTGACCGAGTGGGATCAGATATACTGACCAGAATATAATCATCATTATATTACAATAGTTTTCAAGTGGGCTTAGTTTAACAAAAAATGTATGATTAAAAAAAAGCAATGAGACCCTGTTATAGATAAGTGGATTACATTGTGGATTACAAAATTACATCTGATCCCACGTTTAAGCCCAGGGGAGATGTGAATGTCAAAAAAAAAAAGATATTTCATGATAGTTATAACAACAGCTGTTCTATTATTATTAGTATTGCTAAAAATAGACAATTGTTTTAATCATTGTTCTGTGATGCACTTCTGTGTCACGCTCTTGCTCTATTTTATTTCTTTTGTTCCATTCCGAGAATTACAACATGTATTTTAGGAATGGATTGCTGTTTTTTTTATTAATTCAAGTGATTTTATTGATGGACAGCTTGTATTTTTATGTGAATTACTGGAATGTCAAGTCAAGTCAAGTCACCTTTATTTATATAGCGCTTTTAACAATACAGATTGTGTCAAAGCACATAACAGTATCAAATCGGAGGATAGAGTGTCAGTAATGTATAATGATAAGATTAAACACTCAATTTTCAGTTAAAGGCATTTCATTATTGAATTCAGAGACGTCATTGTCTAGCTCAGTTTAGTTTAAATAGAATGTGTTTTTTTTGTTAGTTTGTGTTGTGCTCAGCTGGAATATTTTTGATGCATAATTTCCTGATATTTTGCAATGCTTTGTCGCATCATCTTTGGTATAAACAGGCAGTAAGAATCCACTTTAGTTTTCGTGTTTTGTTCTCACTTGAACATCAGCTCGTCACTTTGTGTTCATGTAGTTATTGTGACCAGATTTATTTGTGGTTACCCTCATCCCCTCGCTCTTCCTCTGGGAATAAACTCAAAGAATGCTGGAAAACATCGATGCATCTGTTTCTCATTTGTCTGTGTGTATTTGTTCAAGTTCAAATATGATGGAACCCCTACTAAATAGTGTTTCTTAATATGGTCGCTGTGGCCAGGTCATTCTCTCAGGTACTAGAATGAGTATGACCAACTTTACGTCACATGCCCCTTGCCATCTTTTCAATGATGAGATAGCAATTACTCACATTGACTCGGTGCATTGTGAGCACCCTGGTGTGTTGACACTTCTCAGACAGGATCAAACAAGCGCAAAAATGAGGACATCACCACTCCGCTATCACAAATGCACGCCCCAAGTGCAAAGCTTATGACTTTCTTCTGGCAGCATATGATACACATTGATGACAAGTCATCTTTATGGATGCATCATACTGTGTAATGAATGCCGTCTACTGTTTTGCCTCTCCAGAGATGGGTGGCACCATCAGGGGTGAGATGGCTAGTGAAAAGTGGGAACTTAATACCTTAATGGGATTTAATACCTTTATGTTTTGATGTACCTTTAATGCCTTGTTAGTCATTGTGTAAACACTCCTGCAAACATTACAGCAGTTTCACTTACTAACTGTAAAGGAATATCAAGCTAAAATTTCACTTGTTGATATGCTAAACATTGCCCACTGGAGCAACATCAGCTTTGTTTGAAGTGGAAAATGTGTTCCTCTTACAGCTTATATAGTTTATAGGATATGGTATGATACCTGTTTAAAAAAAAATATGTGAAAGGTATGCAACGAGAAACATATCAAACAGTAGTGTCAATCGTTGGTTTTTAGATGACCTCATTATACTGTCTTTATATTTTTTGCATTACATAATTAGAATTAATTCATATTTGCCCAGTATACATCTCTGATGGATATTTTGTATATATTTCGATATTATATAATTTGCTAATATGCTGTTCTGAACTTATTGATCTTTACAGTTCATCAATTACCAATCTTAGTGCCAAATCTCAGTTTGATCTGTAATGTGTGTGCATCAGTGAGGGGTCTACATTTATAAAAAGCTTAAAGCATGTCAGTCTGCCCAGCAGCCTCTTTGCATTCATACAAGAACACCTGCTATCTACTTGAATGAGGAAAAAACAAAAACCTGTTAACAGTGGCATCATAAAATGAGCTTCAATGCCTCAAATCAGGCCAAAACTGTATTTGTAGACTGGTCAAGTTCATTTCAGAAGAGGCAACTAGACAAGTGCACTTTAAAAATAATTCAGTGACTTTGTAAATATCGCAATAATAAATACCCTTCTTTAAAAAAATCTCTAAATGACATTTAAGTAATTAAACATACCAAATTTTGTCTAAAATATGCATCTGTTATTTAGGCTTTTTTCACCAGAAGAAACTTGTATTTGACTAACAGATTATATTTTTTAAATATCTAATTAATATTTTTGTTCAGTTTCATTCAAAATGCTTGAGAATGGTGAAATTACACTGATGAGTTTTGAGAACTACAATTGTTTATTACAACAATTATTCAATATCAATAGGTTGTTATAGGATGATCTGTTAGTGTTTGATGTTCTGTTTTATGTTGAAATTTATGTTGCCATCTTGGTGAAGAGTAGAGCCTGGTGTTAGGTTAAGGACAGGCAAAGAGACATTAGGACTATATAAATCAAATATTTGAGTTACCTTTTTATCTGTCATGGTACCAAGCGTAGTTATTCATATCTGCTGAAATGTTTTAATTGCATTTACTAAGTTCATTGATTTCACACAAGTTCACTGAATATTTTTAAGTGTAAAGATATTACACCAAAATAATCACTGTTTTTAGAGTGTATTCTGTCTCTTTTTTATACTGTTATACCTCATCATTGCGGTATAACAGTTTTTTCCAGTCATCGATGAACCTGGGTCACAGTTTGTGTGTGTTTAGAAAAAGTGGAGAAGCGTGTGCCGCTACATGTTTTCACCATAGACTACAACTCATGGCTCAATATCAAGCAGCTGTTGATTGTCCTCTGTGAGTCACACACTGCTGCCATTTCCAGGCACTGCTCCCTTTTCAAACTGCTTGTGTGTTTTGGAGAGTGGGTGTACACTTTCCCTCTATATGTTTTCTGTTTTCATTTGACTGCCTGTAGCTACCTGAAATCATTTCACTCTCAGTTTAACTCATGGAAGCCATTCTCTGTTCTTTGCTTTGTTCCATATCCAAAAGTCTTTAAGGTCTCAGTAAACTCATATTTTTTTTTCTTATTTTCAATTTCTAATGCAATACGATGGCACTGGATACAAATTTTGTTTTCCGGCACTACCTGAAGAGATCGCAAATAACAGAGAAAGACGCAAGATGACAGGAAGCTTGCTTTAGATTATGAAGTTCCAGTATTCAAGCACTAGAAACATTAACTGTCATTCTGTGTTAGTCTGTTAGCCAGCCATGCTTTTCATATTCCAGTGATAGAGGCTGTGATATTTGGTGAATATGTTCTAAGACTGTTACTAGGTACAACCCACAGTGAAACTATATACTTTGTATAGTGTGGCTTTTGGTGACTTTTTAAACACTTAAAATATAATAAAATAAATATGTACATATATTCTTGGGGTATTGAGGATTGTTTTAACCATTCAAAAGCCACAAGTCATGCAGCTTGTTAAAAGAGTATTAGGCTACTGGTCAAATTGAGCAAACTTACAATGTTCACCAGGAAAACTGTGCACAAGAATGCAGAAAACTTAAGACTTAAAACTTCTCTGGTTGGAAATTTGTAATTTCATGGTAGTTATTCTCAAATTCATCATCAAGCTCATGATTGTCACATGAGTATTTAGTCAACTCTATGAATAAAAAGTTCTTTTCTTTATCGTATCATTTGATCAGATAGATCGTTTGTTCAGTGGTAGCAGCTTTCTGGACACTGGGTTGCCTCAGCCACCACACCCTTTTTAAATAGTATTTAGCTCAAGCGCACGCACACACCCCTGAGGTACAGACACTATAGCCCAGCTGTGTTCTCCACCTTGGAGGGTGTGCCCAAATTGTTAATATTTCCACAATTCTCCTCCTCTATGCACCAAAAAAAAAACCTCCCCGCCTATTTATGTAACACACAACCTCTTAAAATGTCTTAAGTTAGTCAGTGATTGGCTCTTTTTAGCTTTCATTACCTTTTCCAAAATATTTTATCATCTGAAATGTGCTGTGACTTTGCATGCTTGACGTTAATTGCAATGTCATCAAGCATGCAGAAAATTTGACAAAGCGTTTGACTACGTCAAAGTGCACACAATTGGATTCACTTAACTGTTTAATATCATTTTTGTCACAAACACAGATCAGTAAAGTGAATAAACAAACACTCTCAGGAAATCTGTGCATTTCCCCGCGATATGTTGTGCTGTTTTGAACACAGTATCTTGTCAGATTGCTTGTCACATTTCCAGTACCTTTAGAATGTAGAAATGTTTGTCGGGTTTAGATAGGTTGAGACAGCTGCCTCTGCTACCCTGATGGTCTGCTGTCAAATTGTTGCTTCAGGTAAAATATTCCCACCATTGAAATATTTTGGGCATCTCATTTGAGCATCTCTTCAGTCTTTCTAAAATCTTGTCAATAGCAGTAATTTAATACATGTTAAAGTTAAAGTTATCAATATAGTCAGTTACAACAGTCAACAATAGTCACAAATAACAATATATTGAAAAAACAAACAAACATTGGGATATATTGAGGTTCTCTCAGTGGTGAATATGATCTCAAGGGAGAATTTATTAGCAACCACGTCATGGTCAGCAATCCTCCTCAGTGTTTCAGGAGCTCAGCAGTGCTACAAGATCAACTAAACATTCAGGTTGGCGCCATTCGGTTACGGAATCCAAGCTGAAGTACACATATACATATTGTTACATACAGTGTTACCATAGTAATCCAATCTGTAAAGGTGGTTTGAAATAATAAAATTATAGTTGAATTGCCACTACATGACTCTTGGAAGGTAATGTTGAATGCTGCGTTTAAAAATGTCCTTTAGATTCTTAAAATGTTCTTCACATGGAAAAAAGGGCTTTTAAGGACTGTTCACTGGAAGGGTTCTTTGGGGAATCCAAAATGGTTTTTCTGTGGCATCCCTGCAAAACCCCCCTTTTGAAACCTTTATTTTTAAGAGTGTGGGAAAGCACCTGTTTTTCAAGGTCATGGTTGTAGCTGACCACTCAGGTCTCTGTGCTTTCCCCCATATGAGATGGCACTGAAAACATTGAGCAGTTCAGTCCCGACTGTTCCTATAGTGGGGACAAACAAATCAACTTCACCTCAAGTTTTGATTTTAGACAGCTTTTGGCTTGGAGACAGCTGTCACATCTCTACGATGTCACATCACGCGGTATGGCAAGCACCCGAGGGGAGGTCATAAAACAAAACAGAGCGGGCTCCCACGTGAGGGTCTTACCTGGGGCACCCTTGAGCCCTGTGCCCTACCCCTGACTCCTTGACACTGACTCACTGGTATAAACAGGAGGTAGGGAGTGCACAATACTCCCTCTCTCACTGTCCTGGAGGCAGGGTCACTCAAAACACTCATTAGTCATCACTGTCGTCTTCATTAGTTCTTACCAAGAACCTTTAAGAGCATGGTTTAATGATGCGCCTTTATTCTTATTTATGTAGCATTTTGCTCAAAGCACAGACTTCCACAGTAAAGATGCTCTTCATACGTAGATTAATGTGTTCTTGTAACCTACTGAAGATTTATTGTAGAAACAGAACATTTCTAAAAGACTATAGTCTCAGAAGTCATAATTATAAGTCACAATGTGTGTAAAACTGTCTTTAGTATTTATAAGATTTTTAATGTTGAACTATGGAAATTTATACTTTTTGTCTGATGTATCGTTTATGCTTTTTTGCAAGTAAAATGTCTTTATAATTGTAAGAATGTCAACCTTCAGGTCATGGTACACGTCCTTTTGCTGTAAAAATATTTACTGATTTTTATAAAGTAAACGTAAAAATACATGTTGTATTGTTAGTAATATTTCAAGATGGACACTTGCTGGACTGAAGCAACTTCGTTTACTTGATTATCCATGCATCATTTTCAGAAAAATAATGTTAAAATGTATCAAATGTTATACATTAGGCTTTTGAGGAACATTTACTTGTATGTCTGTCAATCATCATTTGAATCTAAATTCTTTTAAATTTATACTTTTTTTAAAGCAACCTTTAGTCAATACCCCAGTCCTTTTTCTGCTGTCGTATTTCCTGGAGCAAAAGTGACATTGATTGATTGATTGATTGATTCATTGATTCATTCATTCAGTCATTCATTCATTGGCAGATGCTTTCTTAAAACAAGTTATTTATTGTAATATAGCATATATTGCATAAAGCAAATATTGTGTTTTCAAACAGATTTAAAATGACTTGATGCTGAAGACAAAAAGTGATTGACTTTTGAATTACGCATTTCTGCTTTCTCAATACTTTCTTTTGAACTAGTTGTTTCAAAATAGGCGCGAAGAACTGTTTGCTCTGGTATATTTTTTTAACTGTTTGTCATTAAAATAAGTTATACCATTAAAATAAGTAGCTGCTTGTTGTTGTTGTTGTCGAATCCTCATATTTGTTATTATAAGATGGTTAAATCGATTTGAGATGCATTCACAGCTGTAAATAGTCAACTAGTTTATACACACCATAGGCACACTATTAATTGCCTTGGGAAAGCCCCTTTAGAATTATTTATTTTATTATTCAAAATGTATTCATGTGTCATTTATCATGTTTCTGTTTACATGCCTATAACAACTGTTCTTAACTGCTGTAAAAATCACTTTAGTGCTCAGCCTTTCATTGCTAATAAACTTCAGTGTTTGTTTCAATCTTGTCATTGTAAAATATCTATAGAGTGTTTAGTCCTATGCAAATACCTGTCACACAGAAAAAAATCTTCTCCATCTCCTCTTTTTTGTGCCAGCCATAACCGAACAATCCCACAAATGCCCATCAGCAAGAATGAATTATGTCTCTGGGAACGAATGGGTCATACCATAGCGCTGTACTGATGCAAGCTGATTAAATCAAGCAACATCTTGGGATGTAGATATCCCCCCCCCCCCAGCCCAGGTCCATGTCATATGATGTGGAGCAAGAAGAGACAGACGACAAGGGTAGCCATCAGCTTTGCGCTTGACATTTTGTTCCTCCTGTATTCAAACAGATTCACACGTTTGCCCTCAGAGCTTCATCAAATAGATGCTTTTCAACAGCAGCCCCATATTATTGCTGACTGAATTATGAACCCCTTTTTTTTCACTGAAAATTAGGTTTTCTAGCCCCAGAAGGTCCATACTGCTCGTAAAACATTTCAAACCATTTTTCAAATCATCTTGAGTAATGAACTCAAACTTTCTTGATGAATTTGTGAGTCATGAACGATCTTAAATGATGTGAAGCTTGTTCGTTGGCTCTTTCCATTATCAGCCCTTGAGGCTACATTCATTTCAAAGGTCTCTGAAATCTACTGAACCAGTATTTCCAATTCACAGTAGTGCATATTAATGAGAAAGCAGCTTACAAAACAAAATGAAACATGTATTGGTATACTCTTTAGTGTAAGATAATACAGTGTTTAAAGGCCCTGAAATACTTGAAGTGAAATCAAAGAACAAACTGTGTGACTTCCAAACTAATTCCAAACTAAATCAGGCCAAAATGGAGTTCTAAACAGTTTGCCTAAAGCAAACTTTCCGGAAAAGTTTGCTCTGGCGTGTAAACACCTGAACTTGAACTGTGCTCTGTGTTTCTGCCTTCTTTGACATGGAAATCTTCTCCAGTTCATTCTTTCAGTCCAGTTCTTCTGTTCAGTCATTCAAGATCAGATGCAAGTAAAAACATAAACACACTGGAGTAGAAATTGATGTTGTAATTATAATTGAAATCCACACTGACTTTTACTTTTTACACTGTGTCCTAACCAGACGTGACTGTGACAAGCGATAAAAGGTAACTTTTCCATGTTAATCAAAGTTTTTTCTAACAAAAGCTGTTTTAGACAGGGGATTCTATTTAAGAAATAGTTTCTATTTCTGCGACGTTGCGGCTGGAACAACAGTAGAAAAACAATGACAATGATGATATCAGTGACTGATAAAAATGGCTTAATGTGAGTTTAAATATCATTTTGCTTGACCTTTGTAGCCATACTGAAAGCTACAACAGATAGTTTACCTCAGATCTTGAAAATTCATTTAAGAAAAGAGTGTTCAAACTGTCAACTTTATATGAACATACAAGTGTATTCTATGTAAAAGATTGTATCATTCGCTCAGTATGCATTTGTAATAATGTAAGAGAGGTTTAATATTTATAAATTAGATTATGTACTTATCCATTTCGTTGAAAGTGCAGTGTGCTTGCAGAGATTACCCAACCACATGCACTTATTATTGGCACTGAATTGTGATGGATTCTGTCATGTCATGTCTGGTGTGGACAGACAAATTGCTTGTCACTGGAATCTTATTGTATTGTGTCTGGTTAGGACACGGTGTAATACTTTAAAGCCACTTGCTTTAAAGAACTGCTGTGGTGTAAATCAAGTTTTAACGTTGTCTGTCTGGTGTTTTTAATGTGCTTAAAGACAAACCATGTCCAAATTCATCAGGTCAATACCATTGCTGAGTATGTTCTTCCTAAACTGCAGTGTATAAAACACAGTCTCAAAATGTAGTTTGAAACAGGCCCTGTTTCATACCATCACAAACATGTAACCAATCCTGTTATCAGGATGGGGCTTTTCAAATCATTATCAAAACCTAAGGATGTTCACTTTTAGAAGATAGTTGTCTGAGATGGTGAATTGGAACATGGTTTGTGTAATATTAGCAATGTGCATGTGTTTGAATTTGTAAACTGAAAATTGATACACAAAATGTATTTACATATTATTAATATGTATACATTAATATTTACATATTAATGTAATTGCTGCTCCCAGCAGCATAGGTGGCATAGGGATGTTCGCTAAAGCCTGGAATATACTACACAATTTTTGGAGAGGTTGACACTTGTTGCCGAATGTCAGAGCCAGTCTGTAGATTTGAGTAGAAAATTGCATTGTATGATGGTCACAGTCTCCATCCAGTCAGAGGATATCAAACATGTTTTATATTTTGAGCCAATTTTAGAACACATTGTTTTCATTTGTCACCCGTCTCCTAGCAACAAGGTGCACGTTTCTGCATGAGTTTGTTCTGTTCGGAAAGACTGGTATTGTACGATCCTCAGTCATTTAGTGTATGATGGCCAGTTTTTTCTCTGTGACTATTACAGTCGGTAACACCATGTCTACACTGGGCGTGACAAAGCAATCGTTGCAAATCATTTGAACTTTGTGTCAGAACGTCACAAATAGAACGAGGCAGCAGTTTACTGTCAGGGATTTGCCGTGTCGCAGCATCACTGATATATATAATGAATTCTATAGTATTTTGTCGTGCCGTTCGCATCCAGTGTAGACACGGTGTTAGTGTATGATGTGTATGATGTATTTTAAGATCAGTTCTTTTTACTTTAGAGTGAAAAAAATAATACATTTACTGTGCATATATTGGGACCTTAAGAAATGAATCCATAATAGATAAGATTCTAGCAGAAAGTTGCTAGTATCCTAGCTACACAAACATGATTTCATGCACCATTGTGGTGCAGATCAGGTCAGTTGTGTTCACAATGCAAATTGTTGGATTCTCAACATTGCTCTAAGACATAATTACCAACAACACAACTGAAGCAAAAATATTTGAGTCTTATAGTGTGTTACTTAATTGTGATGTATTTTGTATTTTGTTCTAATGTAGCACGGAAATCTTTTGACACTCATAATTGGACTAGCCAGAGCAATAACTTTGTTAGAGATGAGAGAACCATTTTGCTATAACATCAATAGACTGTCAAGCCATGGCTGAATATGTCCCATTCATATTTATCAAGGCTGAGCTCGCTGCTTCTCCCCAGACCTCAATGTGCCTCACCGAGTTATGCGTTAGCTTATCCCGCACACGTCCCCTCAAACTGGTAACGTCTCACATCCAACACACGGCTCACTCTAATGGGAGCTGAGATTACACGGCAGGCAGCAATTATCACAAATGGATGAGTTCAAACCGACTGAAAGACATTTGATTAGAGCCCTCTGTTACCGCCACAGTGCTAATGATGTACATCAGGGCCTAGCTGTAGGAAAACTGGGCTCAGACAGCACAGGAACAGAAAGTATCATCTAGAGTCCCTGCGGAACCTTTTGATGTGTTATGCTGAAGACTGGCAGATGTGGCCGTAGCTGAAGCTAAAGCTAATGCAGCGTGAATTCTGGTTGTAGTCTTTCCCTGCCAAAATCGCACACCACCTTCAGATGAGAAGTTGCTCAGCACCAGCCGAGCTGGTCTGTCTGCTGGCTAAAGGCCTTCAGTGTTTCCCAGTGCATTGATTTGCCTCAGAGTCTTTGTCCTTAATGGTGTATTCATGCATTGTAAGGCAGAACCCAAAATTAAAAAAAAAAAAACCCTTCCCATTTGCTGTTGTCTTTCTAAGCATATGATTACTTGACGGTTCATATTACGTATTATTACGTGGGTGGTGCTAATGCGAATATCAAAACATGTCATAGCTATCTCCAGGACTTTTATCTGTTCTAAGCTTTGATACATGTGCAGTACTGTATGTGAATGATGTTTCATCGGATCTGTTGTCCACAATCAAAGATTCACCGCCCACCAGTTAACCACTAAGCTAGAAGGATAGTCAATATAATTCCTATTTTATGATACAAAAACATATGAGACATTCAGTATTTACATTTATTTACCTATTATTTATCTTTAAAAAAAAAAGTGCCTTCTGATGTTTGGATGTTTGTTCATCAGCCAAGCAGACACAGTTGTTGCCCAATCCTGATAATCTCAAAATGGCAAATGCGAACCAATTAATAGGTTTAGCATTGGCATGCACACTCCTGCTTTGTAAAATCTTGCCAACCGCCTGTTTGATTGTCTATATGGTCTATAATATTATAATTTTTAAATATATGATTAAATTTGTTCTTCTTTTAGGACACAGCACTGGATCCAGGAGAAGATTTGGCACTTCTGTCGGTTAGTTTTGAGGATGCTGAAGCCACACAAGTCTTTCCGAAACTCTACCTGTCTCCCAGCATTGAGCAGTGAGTGACTTACCCAATTCCATTCAAGTGAAAATTAGTTTTCCTAGGTCATACAGAATTGTAATGTTAAAGAACCTCAGGATATTGGGGCAGGATATATTAAAGTACTAGTCCCTTTTTTAATTGGCTTTTTAATTGCCAGTAAAAACATGAAATGCTGCTAAATATTCCTAGTCGATTGCCGGTGCTATTTCAGGGTTGGGTATTATCATTCTAACATTTTATTTCCCCAAAAAGTTTAGCCAATTTTCACAGACAAGAAAAACTGTAAATCTTAAATTCTTGTATCTGCTAATAATAATTTAATGAAAATAATTTAGTGAAAATTGCTTTGCGGGTCTTTGTACTGTTATTTAAGAGATTGAAGTACATGACTCATGACACACCTTATCCAACCGCCAACTTGAGTAAATGAACTAAAGACAGCACTTCCTCTTCTGCTGTTTACTTCCTGAAATCCTGGAGGAATTGAGAATTACTCAGTAAAAAAAAAAAAGTGTTCTGTTTACGCAAGGACTAGAGCCGTTATTAAAGGGTTTGGTTATTCATGTGACTTGCAGAACATGACATTACTGACTCTGTTTTCAGTTAGTGTACAAAACAAAATTCTTCTCACCTGTTCAATATTTGTGCAATACAACCTGGAAGTAGTTTGATCTTGTGCACCATAAAAGAGCAGTGGAACATGTTCATAAATAGTGGTACTCATCCACTCCTGCTTTATTCATTTTTATGTGACCTTGCTACAACTGTTTAGGGATTTACAGATGAACAACATATTGTCAATACAAGACCGAGAATGATTTCTCTGCCGCTGCATGCAGAGAGCGCAACAGTGAACAACCACTTTTTTTTAAATTGTCAAATTCACATTGGTTTTGATTTTTTTCCATTTCACCCTCAGAGCTCATAGTACATCTGTAATGAAAAGTTTATGCATTCTAACTCACAATCATTGTTTCTGTTCAGAAAATAAATGGCCTTTTAACTTCTGGAACCCTGTCAACTGAGGCTTCATCAATAAATTCTCATTGATAATTTAGTTACATTTTATTATATGTAGTACAATATGGAAGTATAAAGTCAGTATAGACAGTAGATATGGAAGCATCATGAAATGTGCAAAAATGGCCGTAGTTAAGGCGCGGTCACACTGCACTTTTCATTCCACTGACTTCCATTTGTACGCATGCGAATGTGTCAGACCGGAAACGCAAGCCCGTGCGAAAGTTCAAGCTTGGTGAACTCTGCCCTGCGAATTCGCATCACGTGACACCGTGTGACCAATGGCAGATCGATACGTCACAGCATGACCTCGTAGCTGAATTAAAAGTACATTAAAAAGTGTAGTAGATTGTATGTTTTTACATTTTAGATGTTTTATTATTTGTCATGTGTTGAATTTAACTTTTTAAAAAGACGCTTGCAGAGCATGACGTCATATCACGACCGTTGCAGCATCCGAGGGAATTTCGCATGCTCAAAGACTAGTGTAACTGCGGCTTTAGTCTGACACTTCCCTCTGCCCTCTGCAGTATCTAGAACACAAGGTCACTTCTCAGAAGGAATATAGGAAACTTCAGTGTGACTTCACAACAGATAGATCTCAATGGGCAAGGTCTGCTAATGCCAGCCTCTGGGTGCCTGATGATTTTTTTTTTTTTTTTTTTGTGGTCTTGGTCTTTCACTCTCTGTGCTGTCCTCTATCCACTCAAATCAGCATAGTGGGAAGGGAGGAGGAACAAGCCTGTTTGTTTGCTCTGCAGCCATGTCAGCTTCTATCTGTCATGGCCACATTCTCTCCACTCCGTTATATTGTGGGGGTTTGGATAATACAGGACCACACAGGGTTGACCTTGCCTCCACGCATGCATGGTATCAGCTCAGACTAGGATGACTTAGGAGAAGGGACAGGCGGGTGGGAGTATATGTGTGTGTCTGTGGGTGTTTTTTTTTCTTCATAGGTAGAGCCAGCGGGACAAAGCAATGCTGGGAATGTAGAAATGGGGCTCCTAAGCACATACCTGAAAAATAATGAATGCTAAAACAGGAGCACATTGTTTTTGAAGCCCACTTTTCTGTCAGTGATTTGAACTTTTTGCACAGATACTAATGCTCATACAATACACACATTGCAAACAGATTTTTTTTTCGTGAGTGGGTGGATGTTTATACCTGATTTGAGTTGAATTTGTATTGGACATTTCTTGTGCTGATGGGTATTTGTGTGTGTGCGTGTGCGTGTGCGTGTGTGTGTGTACGTTTCTTCTGTTCTGTTATTTTACCATTTGGCACTGGCTTTCATGTTCTGTGGTCTCAAATTCAGCACAGTCTATATTGTTGCTATAGGTACTAAAGGGATGTTTGAACCAAAAATGAAAATTGTGATTATTTACTCACCCTCATGTGGTTCCAAACCTGTATGCATTTCTTTCATCTGTAAACACAAAGATATTTTGAAGAACAAAAAAACCTAACTACTACAAAAATTCTGTCATCATTTGCATGGTCCCATTTTGTTCCAGACCCACTTTTTCTGTGGAAAGCAAAAGGAAAGGCAGAATGTTGATGCTTCCTTTTGTACAATGAAAGCAACTCATGCACTGTATTTCAAGTCTTCTGAAGCCATTTGATAGATTTAATTAAACACTCAGTGTTATTCAGCTACTTTTCCTGCCACTTCAGCCCTCAAATCTTATTGGCATTTTTGTAGTTTACAATATGCTATGTGAAGACCTTCTCCAGTAAGTTTGACATCATATATGTAGATCTTCCAACCCGATCTCACTGGAAAATATTACAATTTTACATGGTGGCAATTTCATATGAATTCACATTGTATGAAAATGAAAAAAGTAAGCTTTAATGTCCACCCCTTACCCCCACACTGGGTCTTAAGCAGATCATACAAAAATGTATGAATGTGCAAATTCGTATGTATTAGCCACCAATTTAGCCACCAAAATACTTAAAAATTGCCATGAAATTGTCTTGGATATGAAATGACGGATATTGTGACATGAACAATTAAATGTGGTCCTATTTTTGACCATGATGTATTGGGCCAGCACATTTCTCCTTGAGTTTTCCACAGAAGTCATCATTTGCAGGTTTGTAACGACGTGAGAGTGAGTAAATGATAATGAGAGAATTTTCATTTTGGTTGAACAATTTATTTAAACAAACCCAACACATGTGAGGAATCCTCTGCTTCAGCTCTCATCCAGGCTGGCACAGAATGCATCTCCTCCAGCCAGCCAGTCATGCGGCCGTCCCTGCGGCCCCGTCACAGAACCAGAGAGAGAGTGAGTGGGACTTGAAAGAGAAGTGCAAGAGAGAGGTCGCTCTCAGCCTGCCTGAGCTGAGTGAAATAAAACCCTCCCAGGAATCCTTCTCTCTATCTCTGTCTCTGTCTCTCTTCCTCTGAATCCACACATCCAGGTTTACCCGGCGTATCGCTCTTGCAGTGTTGGCCACTCTCTACTCCCACACAACAGGCTGTGTTATTATGACTGCGAAGTGCTCACTGAGTTTGACAGTGGACTTCACATCTCCTTCAACATGTGATGGTGCGAGATCGACTCCTACACATTCTATAGTTTGACAGCCCTGTGAACACTTTCCCCCCCCTTTTCCACTCTTTTTTTTCTCTCTTCTGTTTTTGATGGCATTTCTGTCTGTTTAGAAGACAGCAGATCTGTTGGTTGTGCTTTGTATTATTGTTCAGATTGTTTGCATGTTTTCTTGTTTGTCTCTTGTTGTTGTTTATTCTGTTCTGTTCTTTGCTCTTGAGTTCGTAAAACAGTGTGGGTCTATTCACAAACCCAATAACATTCTGAAAAGCACAAAAGAAACAGGAATTTTCAGCAGCCATTACTCTTTCAGAAATCATTAATAACTATAATAATTATTTAATAATAAGAATTATCAATTATTATTGGTACTTAGTTATTAATAATGTTTGTTTTTTTAACTATAAATGTTGAAAACAGTTTTGGCACTTAATATGTTTGTGGAAATCGGGTTAGTTTTTTTTTTTTCAGAATTATTTCATGAATAGAAAATTCAAAATAACAGCATTTATTTGGAATAGAAATCTTTTGTAACATTATAGATTTCTTTACTGTCAATTTTGCTCAATTGAATGTGTCCTTGCTGAGTAAAAGTATTAATTTATTTTTTAAAAAATCTTTTGAACGCTAGTGTAAAAAAATATTAAGCAACAAAGACTGCTTTCAACACCGATAATAAGAAGAAATGTTCCATGAATCAGTTCTTTTAATATTTTTGTAGTAACAGTTTTGTAAAAATAACAAGTCTTTTGATATTGTGAAATTACTTTGCTATGCTTCATGCCTTCAAGCAAGATTGGGCAAATTCAGTCCATCCCTGCCTTAAAGGATCTTTTACTTAATCCATGACTATATTCAAGATATATTAGATATAATACCATTCTCATAATATTTATTTTTGTCTGTTGACTTCTTTGAATCCCTGTAATATCTACTCAAGCAAGTCAGAACAGAATATTCTTAGACAACTTCAGTTCAAGGTTGTAATTCCATAATCTTCCCTAAAAATATCACCTGCTGAGATTTTTCTTGGTTGCTTCAAATAGCTATTAAACAAATATCCCCATAAGCCTATCCTGTTCCAACAGACAAATTCTCATCTACTCATGAGGTGCTTATGGCTGCTGGCATTATGCCTGCACACAACCTGCAGATGCTGGGACAAAGCATAATATTAGTGCTGTTTGCTAAGGTATAGTCATGCAGTACATAGGGTCAGAGATTTTTCAAAATCTCACAACCTTAGTATTAAACATTGACACACAACTCAGAATATTTAGGGAACAACTGGTAGGGACATTTACTAACAACCTAGCAACCACACAGAACACCTTAGCACCACGCCAACAATGTTTGCACAGGCAAGCATCACACACATCAGAATCAAGCTGTATCTCCATGGAGATTGTGCTCTATTGTCATTGTAGCACAGCGACAACATTTGTTATGACTGAGCCCGATGGAGAATTGACAGCTGAATAGCATTTGAGTGGCATCCCTCTTCATTTCCTGTTTCCGCAGTTAATAAATAACACGTCTGTGCATTAACATCTTTAAACAGTCCATGAATATACTTCAGGAGCTTGATGGACGTGAATGACATTTCCATGCTTGTATATTGCCAAAGACTGTTTCAGCAAAAGGTAATCTTACTGTCAGTCAAGGGCATTGTTGGTCTAAACCCAACTGACAGAAGATTCTAGATGCTATTCTTCATATATTCAGAGACTAGTTGCAGAATATCTGAAATGTTTATTTTTCCCCTCTTTTTTTAAATAGAGTATTTTGTAATCTTCTATTAAGAGACTCCCCCCCCCCCCCCATTTTTTCAGCTGTTTATAAAAAGACTGTCCGAGCAAAAATAAGCATCTAACAACCAAACCTTCAACATAAGACCCGTTAATGGAGATTTTCTTTTTTCACGTCTACAACACATTTTTCATGAACCTATCACATCATCTCATCCTTCATTGATCTGGCGAGTTCTAGTGTTCTCTTAGAATCCTGCTATTTGTGGGTTTTTTCTCTCTTCCCGTCTGCTGTATAGCAGAACACTCATCTGTTCATGTGTAAAGCAGGGGGAGAATGTATGGTGCAGATTTCTGAGACACAGATGCAGTGTAGACCAGCAAAGTCCAATTCTGGGAAGAAAAAAAACTTTTCCTTGAATGCACTGTAAGTCGTTATGTATAAAAGCATAGTCCAAGATTTAGTCCAAGACCATTCTACTAATCATTTCAATCACAAGGTCTTGAACAAATTCTAAAAATTAGAATGTAAAACATGATTTTACATCTGATTGAATTGATTGAATTTCTGTTTCTTATATATCATTTTTACATGAGCCTTTGATGTTAAATGATTGGGAGGGGAAAAAACTGCCAGCAAGTTCCCAGCATACAAAGCACCTCTTGAAATGGTTTGAGAAAATGCAGAGAGTGTGCAGAGCTGTAACCGTCTTCAAAGGACTACTTTTAAGAAGCTAAAATATAGGGGAGTTTTCATTGATTTAACATTTTTTGGTCAATTTCCATTGCCTATTTCACAGTTTTGATGACTTGAATGAGTAGATGATGTATTGTATAATTATGGAAATGGGTTGTAAATGCTGTTCCATGTTCTGCACACTAGTAAAGCACTTCAGAATTCCCGAAGTGAACACAGAGGAGTGTTTATGCAGTGATGCCTGAAAATCAGCTGCTCTGCAGTTTCACCAAATGTTCACCTTTTAGCAATTCGCTGATTTTGCTAAATGGGATACAGGAACTTTCAATAATTTTATTCCTTTTAAGACATGTAGGGGTGAATTAAAATGTTATTTATGTTCTTTTATTTCTTCCTCTTTTGCTCTCAGTGCACTTGGAGGATCTTCGGCATTACATATCCCAGCATTCCCCAGTGGTGGCTGCCTCATTGACTATGTGCCTCAAGTGTGCCAATTACTCACGAGCAAGGTAAAGAATAATCCATACTTTCTGTTTGTGTGTTCCTTCATTTAATTACTATGATCGTATAATCAGTTAGGTTACACTATCAGTGAAGTGTGAGTTTGTTTATAGTACACAATGATGTGTACGGATGGTGAAGTTGATGCGTTTGTATGAATCGCATACATGTGTTTTTATTTGTGTATGTACATTTCTGATCAGTTTAGAGAAGCCTTATGACAAGTGGAAATAAGATGGAGAAAATGTGACTGTCACTAGCCTGAGGAGTGACTGAGATTCCTTTCCCCTGACATCTCTACTTCAGTTCAGCCCCACTCCTCATATCCACACAGACAGCATGAATAATCAACCCTTCCAATCTTCCACTTCATGCCCCACCAGTGGCCACCAGCTCCTCAGGACACACTCACCTGAACTAGGGTCACACATTAGTCTACTTGAAAATGACAAAATTGACAACATAGAACTTTTCTTGCCCCAGTTTGTTTATATTAAACAAACTGAATTCAGATAGATGATGTGTTTCAGAGTGCTTACAGTACTTTTATAAGCCTGCATTTGGCTTTTTACTTGTGCAGACTGTATTTAGGCTTCAAAATTCAAAAAAAGTTGTGTTCATTTATTAATCATGATGAACAAAATGTGTAAGAATCATAAACTTGTTGGTCACAGAGCTTCATTATCCCACTGGGTTTTTGTTGAGGGTACCATGGTGATGCTATCTTCTGGATTGGCCTACAAAAATATGCCATCACAGCAGCACTCTGTAGTTTGTGTGATGACAGAACAACATTGAAACCATTATTCACTGATCATTTTCAACTCTGCTGCAGCTCTCAGATTAGATATGGTGCAGGTTTCATGACCCACATCGTGTTTGTGAACGTGACACTATTATGACAGATCACATCTGTGTCAGTAAAACTAGTTATGAATGGTATTTTCAATTCCAGAATGAGCACAGACACCGAAAGCTGGACTCTGAACTTTTGCCATAAAGCATGTTCTGTGATCACTGATCTCACCTGTCAGCATCTCCCACGCTCCATGTGTGGGTGTAGAGTTCAATGATCCAAAGTTCCTGACACACCTCCTCTAAACAAACAAGGCTTAGAGAAACAAAAAGAGCAAGTGTGTGTCTGTGTCTGTGTCTGTGTCTGTGTGTGTGTGTGTGTGTGTGTGTGTGTGTGTGTGTGTGTGTGTGTGTGTGTGTGTGTGTTCATGTGAGTGACTTTGCATTGAGCAGCATAATGTTTCTTTCAGATGTGGGTCTTCTCTGAAAACGCACTGAATCATGAAACAGAGATCAGCATTGATTCTTACATCACACATAATATACACCAACATCAGAGCTGCTCTCCTCTTGATCTCACCTGTGAAAAAACATATCACTCACTTTGTAGTGAGCAACATTTCCTTATCATTCCTTAATAGTTTTAAGAACTCCTTTGTCCCTCTGTCCATTAAATCATTAAATGTTGAGTTAGCTAGAGGTTAACAATTATAATTTAATATTTTTTTCCCTCTTTTGTTGTGCGTAACTATATATTATTACGACGATTAGAGGTGTGTTGCACGATGGGTAGTGTGCAGTTTAGTTGCTTTATTGTAGTTTATGTATTCACTGTATATTGTGGGTAGGGTAGTGATGGGTTGCTGTATGTATTATATGTATGTAGTATGTTACTCATATTAAACGGCAGATGTCGTATTGTGCATGTCCAATACAAATTTCCTTCGGGACAATAAAGTTTATCTTATCTTAACTATATCTAATCTGATCTAATAGACCAGTGCAGGAAAGACAGGGAACTTTTTCTGTTACCAATTTCAAAATTTGCACATTTGCAGATTGTTTCACCTTGTGAGAGTCTTGGCCTAACAAATATGTAGGGTGTTTTTTTACACACAGACGGAAGATTTAAATTTGATTTCTGGCTCTTGTTGTGTAATGTGTACAGGACTCATTACGTCTCTTTCTATCATTTTTTGTGCACTGTTTTGAGAAACCATTAAAATAATTTTGCTAATAACAATGGTTTTTGACAAAAGGTTTTCGAAAAAATAAAATCATCGTGATGCTGATTAATACATTAAGATGATAGTTCAACTGTTTTAATGAAGGCATACTGTTTATGTGAAAATATTTAAGTGTTGATACATTTAAATTAATGAATGAAATGTTTTGTTCAATTTTGCACATTTTCATCAACTAAATTGCTATTGTCAGAAACAAAAAGATGTTAAATTGTTAAATTGAATAAAAGTTAAAATAAAAAGTTAAATTGAATAACATTAACAAAGTGACATTAAATAGTAACTAAATTTAATGGATAATTTTGTCTGAAGACTAAAACCTTTGACTAAAAGAAAAGTATAACTCAAAAAAAAAAACTGATGTAAACAATGACGTAGGAAATACAGGCTTGAATCTGGCCTTTATGTCTTAAACCCATTTTCACCTCTTTTCCCACAAATAATTCCATGTCTGTACATGGTTTCAGTCAAACTGTAAAAGCCTAACTTCTGGTAATTTAATTAATGCATACAATTTTCCTCCAGAATGTTTTGTGGTAACAAATAGAATATTGGCAACCAAAATGTACAACCATACAGTTAGGGAACTGCAGGCTGCCAGAATGTGATTTGCTAAATTCAGGGTTATTTATGGACATATAAGAGGTCAGTGAGTGTAGGTCACCATCAAGCAGTTCGAGACCTGAGGGTCTTCAACCTGCATCCAGTAGAGGTCAGAGCTATGGCTGTCTCTGACTGCCACAAGCCATCCATCTGCCATGCAGAGAAACAAACACTGGTTAGGCAAACACCTTTCCTGTATGCTGAATTTCATAAACAAGGCATGAAAGCAAAGGCTTCCAAGCAAACTTTTTTGTTGCTATTAACTTACTATAGAGCCCTAGGTATGAGCTCTATATATCACCACACTTTTACACAGAAAGCATTGTGTGTAAGTGATTATGAAATATTTTTTTTATTTATTCCAGTAGAAAGTGTTGTTGAATTTGAAAAGTGATTCCTGTCATAAGACAACACAGTTAGAGCCCTGGCCTCTACTGGTAATGTACCTGCTCATTCGCATTGAGCTGTGATGCTTATGCAGGCAGTATGAGTTTGAATATTGCTCATGTCACTTGCCCAGTCAGATGTTTTCTTCAGACAATGTCAGGTCAAGTCACATTTATTTATATAGCATTTTATAAAATACAGATTATTTTAAAACAGCTTCACAGTAATAAACAGGAAAATAATAATGTTAGGTGCTGTTCGCACAGAACATGTTTTTCCATTCCACTGTGCTTCTTTTCCATTGATTAAACACACTAGATGCACGTTTGACAGTTGCACTCGCTTCTTGCATCTTCAGCATTCACGCATAAGATAGTTCAAATAAAAAAAAAAAAACACCCTGAGGCTTTGTGTTTTTTAAACCCACTTCACTGCCCTTATCTTACATTTTAAAAAGCAAAAATATGTTTTGTGTGAATGACCCCTTAATATTGCAAAGTGTATCAATTTAAAAAAAATTCCGTTTCAGTTGTAAAGCCACTCTACAGAAGATAATAGTGTCTTTATTCAGCTTAAGTCAGTTCAATGTTAATTCAGTTCAGTTCAATAGCAGTGTTGATTTTGCAAGGTTAGTGTCATTATCCATCTCAATTCTGTTCGTTGTAAAAAAAAAAAATGCTTCTGGTGTGCAGGGACTTTATTCTTTCAGCAACATTCATTTGGTTATTTTTTCCACCAATAAACTTTCATTTCATTCTTTTTATTGCTTTTTTCTTAACACAGGTTCAGTATGTCATTCAAGGATATCACAAGAGGAGAGAATACATTGCTGCTTTTCTCAGTCACTTTGGAATGTGAGTTTGTTTTTCCCCTTAAAGACTGCTTAATTTATCTCTGAGACATTTAGAGTTAACCATATTCATTTAACAGTCATTTAACAGGTTGAAAATGAGAAAAACACAAGCAATTTATCATAAAATGAGCCTAATAAATTAGCAATGTAACTTCCGTAGTGAATAAGAATTGTACAAATTCAGATTCTTTGTCAGGTTTTTCTGTATAAACTTTTTTAAACCCAGTAGAAAGCTAAAAGTGTTGAGATACACTTGAAACATGTAACTCTCCAAATCGAGACAATAAATAAATAAAAATGGCCTTGCAAGTCTATACCTGTAGTGGTAACCAGTATAGCTGCTCACCACACCCCTGTGATCATGAGAAATTAGTTACCAACATTAATTCCTTTCTTTTCTTTTTTTTTGTTTAATTACTTAGGATAATTCTGCTTCTAATCTCATAAACAAGTACAAACAGCCACTTTATAATGGGCTGTAATACACAAGGCACCAAGATGTCTCCAGTTTATTAACACGCCTTAATATGTCGTCAGACAAGGCAGTCTTGCAAGAGGCACAACCTAGCACATTGATTTATTAAATGTGAAGTGGTATTAATGAAGGCTATTATGGGAAACTTATTTTTTTTTTGGGGGGGGGGGGGGGGGTTAGTAGAGCAATGCATTATTCATATCTCTTGCATCACCAGTAATACATGGTTCTTCAGTTTGGTTCTCTTTACAATTACCATTTTTAATATCTCTGATAATGGCCCAGAAGATACCAGGGTCCTAAAAACGGTATTTGGGCTCTTAAAAATGTATGAATGTCATTGCATCAGCTGAGAAAATAATTGCAACTGTATTAAGTGTCCAAATACTTTTTGGGGCTATGCAGTTTATTAGATTCTTTTGTCAGTTGTTTTGAAGTCATATTTTAGATCTTCATTGAGCTGCTGTTTAATAGTACAGATATTGGCAATCAGGCCAATATTACAGGGAAGATGCCAAGATGTTTGTTATCTTATATTTTATACAACAATATTATCAAGTATGAATATTACTGTATTTTGACTACACAGGGGTGTGGTAGAGTATGATGCTGTTGGGTTTACCAAGCTCATCCTTCTGCTCATGTGGAAAGACTTCTGCTTCCTGGTCCATGGTGAGATACACAAACATGTTCCCTTTATGCAACCCAGGGTCATTGGAAATACTTGACTCTGGCAACATTTCTGCAAAAAACTGAAATACCTTGCTCCGGGTACGTTTTGCATTTTTCCGGTATTGCATTCATAAGAGGCACTATAGGCAATATAATTTTTTTCATTGCAGATAAAAATGCATTTGCAACCATGCCAATTTAGTTTCTAGAAGTATTTGAGCTTGCATTGAATTGTATGTATATGTACATTTTTGCAGTGTTGTAGAAATGTAGTCAGAGTCACATATATCCAGTGAACCTTGATTTGCATTTACATATTGTGAAAATATCTATCACATAATTTCTGTCACTGGCTCATGGTAGTGTCTTTCACGCTTCACCATTTTTGTTGTGGATGATCTGTATTTGAGCTGTTCTCCCTGCTATCTTCTTGTAGTGGAACTGCCTTTGTACTTCCCTCGAGATCAGCCCACCCTCACGTTTCAGTCTATCTATCACTTCACCAGCAGTGGGCAGCTCTACTCTCAGGTGCAGAAATCTTACCCCTACAGTCCACGCTGGGACGGCAATGAGATGGCCAAGCGAGCCAAGTAAGAACAAATGAATTATGAATCCTCCCAACACAGAGCAACCGATAGTTTACTCTCTGTGAAACTGTATTCCTCTCATTGGTTCCATTTTATGCATTTAAAGTGAGTTTTCTGGAGGCTACTGGAATGTGTAGCATTCACCTTTGGACATTTTTCGCCCAGCCACACCTCATAGCTGGAGAGCACTCTTTGTCCTGAGTGTGATAAGTGTTAGTGATAATACATTTCTTCTGTTTGTGTTTTACCCGTATCTTATCTCTGCTTGGATAACTTTTCCTTTGGCTTTCTGGCTTGGCTTTAATCAAGCAGAGATTAAAAATGTAGATTCACTGATTAACTTTACCAGCTTGTATGGACATTTATTTAGCCTTTTCTGTAATTTGGCCTGATTGGTTATAGTTTGTATTTCCTCTCTTATTGAACACATATGTGTTGTCGCAATATAAAATAAAAATTCACCAAAAATGTAAGTAGTCAATATCAATACCAGTGTACTCCTAAAGATTTTTATACCATTTTGTGATCCAACAGCAAAAATTTTCATTAAAAATGTTACTGTTAATACATATTAACACATTAAATGAAGTAGTCTTGCATTTAAAATAAGAAAATATTGTTTTTCTAGTAATTAATCAAGTTAACATTCAGAAGGTGATTCAGGGTGATTTCACATGTAAGTTTCTACATGACACTGCTGTTGTCATGTCTCTTTCTCTTTCTTTTCTGTTTCTCTCACTCTCATTTTCTCTCTCCCACAGGGCTTACTTCAAAAGCTTTATCCCTCAGTTCCAGGAGGGGGCTTTTGCCAATGGAAAACTGTAGATTTACTGTGTGAATTAGGAGCTCTCTGATTTGAATGGAGGGTCTATGAACATGATGTACAGGAGACAGCATGTGCTCAGAGTCAAGCAAGAGTCTGTAAAAGAAACCTGTGACTCACAAGTCTGCCAGCTGGTCTTCTTCAATGCTCCGGCCCTCATAAGCAATGTCATTTGGTACATTTAAAAGTACTGTGTGTATTTTATATATATATATATATATATATATATATATATATGCTATTTGTGATTGCACATGTACTTTATGA
This sequence comes from Tor tambroides, assembly GCA_021397915.2. Taxonomy (NCBI): domain Eukaryota; kingdom Metazoa; phylum Chordata; class Actinopteri; order Cypriniformes; family Cyprinidae; genus Tor; species Tor tambroides. The sequence goes on along the minus strand of JAFVLL020032595.1, from coordinate 53,124 downwards.
ATAGATTGCATCAATAAATCAAGTTACTTTGCTGCTTTACTCGCTTTCTGGTTTTTGTTACTCTGTTTTAATTTACTCTATTAGTTTTACTTTTTAAGGTGTTTTACATTTTTATTCATCCACAGATTAATTTGTTTTGTACCCATTTATTTTAGGCAAATTTGATAATTAGCTGAGCTGTACAAGTGTGTCATTTTGGTAACACTTCTACAATAAGGTTCCATTTATTGACATTAGTTAACTACATTTAATAAATACTGTAATAAATGCATTGCTTGTTAGTGCATTGCTGCTCATGCATCTCATTGTTCGTTACTGTTAATTAATCCATTACCTAATGTTAACTAATATGAATAGGAGATAATTTTAGGAACTAACTCCAATAAGTCCATGCTTGGATGAATATGAATATCTTGGATTTGACTGGAGTGACTGTTACTCATAACTCCCCTAGTTATTAGTATTTTGTAAACATAAATTGTGTGTTACCATTTATTACCCAGGTCGGACAAGGCCTGAATGCTATATCTGTTACATCTCGTATTTTCACTATTGAGTTTTCATTTTGACTGTGTCAGGAGACAGTATTAAACACAATCATTAGCGCCAAACAGATTGGATCATTTGAGGCTTCAAATTCAGTTTAATACTTTGGGTCAGAGTTGGTTCAAATCCTTAAACCAAAGAATGAAAAATGGTAATAATGATCCTTGCCCTAGTAAACACTAAATGTGAGTTCATCAGTACTTAACTTTAAGAGAGAAAAAGAGTTCAGCATGAAACTTTATGTTGTTTCAATATTGAGCTGCATCACAGCTATTCATATAGCCATACTAGTTTGTAAATATGTATGAAGTAAGTTGAGAAAAAAGGTCATTCTTTTTTTTTTCCGGTTAGGTTCCACAAACCTGGAAAAAGCATCTTAATTATGAGCACTGTTATTTCTAAAATGGTTCATTTTAGTCTTGTTTGTTTAATCTTGTAATTTGCCACAGAGAATGTAGTTGATTGTGTTGTACTGCATTTTGAGGAATTTGGTTCCAATTTGCATGTATGTGTGAGTGAGTGTCTGCGTGTGTTGTTTTCTTGTGATGGAAAAGTGTCTTGGCGTGTCGTCACTGTCAACCCTGATCGCTTTTAAGCTTTTAACAAGGTTTCAAACTTGAGTGAGTGTGTTTGTTAAGGGAGTGTAGACATGAACGGGATGTGTGGGAGAGAACCTACAGCTGAGGGAGGGAGCGACTGTAAGAGCAAGAGCAAGAGCTCGTTTGTTTTCATCATTAAGCACAGGGGTCATTGTCAGGGGTCTTTGTTGGCCTGGGGGTCTGCCCTCTGCTATATTTATTGTTGGTAATGTAGGAGCTGTCATGTTTAATTGGGAACCACGGGATGAATGCATTTGGGGCATTTAATAGAATCAAGTCTCTTAATAAAAGAATTAATAACAAGATTCTTTTTGTCTGTTTTCCCTTCCGTCAACGCTTGGCACTGTAACCTTTTCTGACCTGCTGCTACACTCGCCCCATCAGACCCCCTTTTAAGGTGGTGTTGAGAGAGGTGAAGGAAAGGTTGATGGCCCCTTTAAGCCGAAACGGCATTCAGATTTGTTTCTTTTTTCAGCACCCACTCGATCAGCTCTAGTGGTGCATTAACAGTAAAGTGCAGTACATTACGGATTGGGGGGAAGCAAAGTGCTTCCTCCAGTGTATTTCATGCATATGCCAGCAACTTATATATTAAAGTATACTTTTAAGTCCAGTAGTTTATATCAAAGAGTTATTATAAGGATGCAGAGGAACCTGTTTCAAAGACCTTGTTTTCTTTTTGCTCTCCACTTTTAGTGCCGGGGTCTTGGCTGCCAACTTTGCTGCTAATTCCCCAAATCCACTAATCCTGCCTTATTTAAACCATCTTGATGGCAGCAGGCCATAGAAAATAAAAAGCTTGGCAATCTTAATGATGCTCAGATTCATCAATTGCAACGGTATTGTCATTCCAAGCGGGTAAGTTAACCTTTGAAGGAATTGCTGCTGACAGTTTCAGTTGTTTAAGTACAGGCTATTTAAAAATGACTTCAAACCATCTGGTAATCTGAGTGTACACATATTTCTAAACAGGTTTAGAGAAGTCCCAGCCACAATTGCATTCATGTTTCAACGTGAAAACAAGTTTCCCCCAGTTTTTCTCAGTATCCTAATGGTGATTATTTGAGAGATAAACAGCAATAAAACAGCAAATATGGTTGTATTTAAACTGTTGATGGGAGAAACTTAAAGAAATTACTTTAGACTAGGTTTAGTTTAGGTTGTTTTGGTTGGTTGGTTGGTTGGTTGGTTGGTTGGTTTGTTTGTTGCTTTTTTGTGCTTTTTTTTACATTATGGTCCCATTAGTTAACTTTAATGTATTTACTAACAATGACTAATCATTTGTTACAGTATTTATTAATCTTCGTAAACATCAATTATATCTATATACACATAAAATACACATAAAAATACAACTGTCCATTGTTATTTCATGTTAGCTCAGGTCCATTAAATAATATTAACAGATACAACCATTGATTCTATTCATGTATTAGTACATTTTTAAAATTAACATTAAGATTAATAAATGCTTTAGAAGTAATTTTCATTGTTAGCTCTTGTTAACTACTGTTAAAAAAAGAAAAGAAAAAAAGTATTGCTTTGATTATGCTCACCATTATTTCATAGTTAAAAATCATTTAGTTTCACTGACCAACCTCTGTATTTAAAATGACTTTCACTAGGTGTTTATTAGGATACTTTGGGGCTTATGTAGCAAGACTTTTGATGCATAAATTATATAATGGAAAAGGTAACAAAAAATATCAAACCATTGCTTTAGCCAGAATATAATGAATAAATAACATGTTACAGTATCGAACTAGGTGTTTGAAACCATCATACCTCTAATTGAGAAAACAAGCTTATAGCTTATGCTACATAGCTCATGATATGTAGCTTTTGTGACAACTTCCCCATGTGAAAACTAGCCCCAGTGTCCTCTATATGCTAACATTTCTAGGTCTAATCATAATCTCTAGTAGTGGATGTGATGGCCCTTACTGTGACTTTTGCCTCTGTCCTTACCTTTTTCCAGAAGAAAGTTATCCAAGAATTAATCAAAAGAGAGGCAGGACAAGACCAGACATTCGGATCCTCCCGAAACAGTCCGCTTTCAACTGCAACGCCAACTCCAACATTAGAGTTTTGATGTCTACAATAAGAAAGAAAAGAGAAAGCAAATGATTGAAAATCCCGTTTGCCATCTTAGATCACCTCACTCCCTGGAGATGCTAAGAAGACAGGGCAGCGGCAAACATGCGAGGTAATCGGAGCGAAATAGGGAACATTACAAAGGCCTGAATATGTCAGAGCAAAGCTGAGGAAACGCGGCCGCCGCCTTTGCCTGTTTACCACTGCGGAGTTCCCCAAGCTGTCAGGCCTGGCAGTTTCATACGCAGTCACGGTTATTTAATACATTCCTCTGGAAAACAAAAGACAAACACATCATTAAAAGAAAGTCGCTGAAACAAACATTTGAGAGAGGGGAAAACAAGAGACAAAGTTTCCTGTTCTGGTAACTCTGGGATACTTTGTGTCCTGATGTCTGCAAATTCAGAGTGACATTATTGAGAGTTTATTCCCCTCTTCGTCGTCTTGTTCCAGTGGGGGAGAGGAGGGGGCGGCAGGGATTGAGGATTGTGGATTTCAGCGGTGGCGGCACTCGTATACGCGGATGGGGTTGTTGACGCGAGCCATGTTTGGGATGATGGAGCTGAGAGGCTTAGCTAATTTGGAAGAGTAGGGGAGATTTGAGGCCTTTTGTTGGAGCCTGTTTGATCTGTTGCAGGGGGAAAAAATGGCCTCTGAGATGTCATGGAAATGAGAGAATTACAGTCTTTTTTGCCTCGCTTTGTCAACGTGCAAGATATGTTTTCACCCTTGCTTGATAATAACTTCCACTCGTTAAGCCCTGATTGTTAATTGCTAATTACTCTCCTCCTAGCCATGCATCAAAAGGCAGGAGAGAGCCATGCTAAGCGGATCAAACACGGTCTGTTTCTGGCTCCTGCTGGTTTCTGCTGTTGTCTCCCCCTCACGTTGTTGGGACTCGGTTTATTTATTTATTTATTTATTCCATTCTCTTTGGGATATGATGGCGGGGGGGATGACAAGATGAATGCAGATTTTCTTCCATCTTCCTCTCGGCTGCAAATCGTAAGCGTTCAATTTAGACCTGTCATGGATTTATAGAAGCAAACCCCTCAGGTGCTTCAGCTCTGGCACACGGCTGTTGGCTTTCCCCAGTTTAACATGGAATTAAAGGGAATGACACGCCATTTGGAATGGATCATTCGTCAATGATATGGTCACTTTTTTGAGATCATTTATTTTAGGCATCTTATTTCGTGCAGACATCTCCGAACTACTTTTCCATCCAGAGTCATGCCCTTCCATGTTCCCCGCATTCCTCCTACTCTCTGTGTGGTAGTGCCTGGCTGGCGGGAGTACCTGGTCAACTGTCAGGCTGGATTGAGCGTTGACCGCTGTCAAGCTGGGAGATGTGCTCTGATGGCCTGTCTGGCTGATTGACCTGTCAGAAGGAGTGATGTATACAAAGTAGAGTCACATGGACAGGTGCACACTGCAGACCAAAAGGCAGGAATCTTTTTAGGAGTTTTGTGAACCCTATAGTCATCTACCTATTCTCTTATACCTATTCTCTTGTAGTTTAGTTGGAGACAGACCTGGATTTTCTGAAATACCCATGGCCAATATTGTTAAAATCTGCTTTCCATAATGTTTCATTAATAGATATTTGTTTTGAACAAAGGGAGATTTGTATCTTTGCCGGCATTTTGAGTGGCACACACACACAAAAGAAAGATGATTGCTTTGCTTTTCTTTGTAAGTTTGCAATTCTATTCAAACACAATTGTTTTTGTTTAAAGACACTTTCATGGTGTTCCCCTAGTCATTTACACTCCAGCTAAATGAGAAAATAACAATATGAAAATATTAATAACTTCTGTAACTATTAATAATTCTAACTAATAATATCTCATCTAAACGAACTAATAATAACTAATAACTATGAATAATTCTGCTTGGGAAAACAAGGCCTTATTAGCAGATATCATTGTCATATTCTTAGTTTTGAATAGGAGAAGATTGTGCTTAGTTTTGTTTTGCTGCAATTAACTGACAATACAGACTGTGCTAAAAATGTTTACATTTAATACATAAAGCTTATCTAAGTTTAAAAAAAAAACACTGTTTTCCTTTTTAAGCTTGTTTTTTGGAGGAAAACATCTACAGTAACAATAGTAAATATCATTTTAGTCTACGAATCTTTTGTTACACAGCAGCAATTATATGTTGAGGATTAAACTGTATTAAGCTTTTTTACATTTTAAAGTAACATATAAAACTTTTACGTAAGTTGTTTAAAATATGTTCTTTTGGAACTCCTGGAACTCATAGTCTCTCTGTAGACCTTGAATATTTAATGCTATGTGTTACAATAAACATGCCCTTTTAATTAGTTTTAGATGCGGAAGTCAAATGCATCGTCACTGCTTACCAAATATATAACTCCAGCACAGCTGTAAACCGCTGACCTCTGCAAGTGCTCTTAACCTCATAGGTCCTCAGAGAGCTACAGAAGGGGAGCTAGACAAGCAGTGGGCAGCGAACACAGTGAGGAGAATGTACGGAACTCGAGAGTGCCTCAAACCTCCCTTAGCTGCTTAATTAAATTTTCCACACTCGCATTAAGTTTTCATTCAACCGGACAGAATGGATGCTCCAAAGAAGTACACCCCAGAGAAGGACACTGCTCTCTGACTATTCTACTTCCTGTCCAAAAGAAATATGTATATAGCTGTATATGGAAAGGTAAATAAATCTTTATGGCATAGGAAACTGGATAGGGTCAAAGTAACACTCAATGTAATATCTGTTTCCATTTCTGTAAGATGGAAAGAATGTCACTTGCATTGTATGTCTCACCTCTCCTGTTCTTTAGGCTTATTATTGGGTGTTATACAAAGGCAGGTGGAGACAAGTGAAGTTAAACTCATGTACAGACAGGTCAATTGCGAAGAGACTGCTGCTCACTGAGTCAACATGTTTTGTTCTCTTTAGGATTGACAGAGGGCCCTTACATCATGAAGAGATGATGCAAGAAATAATAGAAAATAAGATTATATTATTAGTTATTTACTGCATCAGCTCTTTACAATCATGAATTTTTACTGCACCAAACTTAGTTATTTCATATTGTATCATGCAAAGGTCACATCTAACTTGTGCCTCGGATTTGTATTGAGTAAGAGAAACCCATACTTTGAAATTCAAATTGAAATCAAAAGTGGAAGTGATTAAAAAAAAATCCACAATAAAACAGATAGTTCAAATTTCAGCGGTGCTAAAACACACAATATAGTGATAGCTTATGCTTCCTGTTAACTCCTTTCTACAAAATATAAAGATTTATTTGTTTCTAATGAAGCATAAACATTGGAACATTCTCAAATTATTCCATATAAAACTTGCTAGCTTGAGTGAATGCTGTCATTAAAGCAAAAAGTGGAATATACCAATTACTAATGCCGTCTTTGCACTGCAAATGTGACAAAGAAGCTGCAACTTAAGCAGCGTCTACACCACAAAAAATGTGTTTAATGCTGCACAGAACTTTAAAACATGCATTTACACAGGAATTGCAATCACAAAAAGTGTTGTTTTTTTTTAAATCATGTTTTAAATATTACATTACTAATATAGAAACATGATGAATGAAAACATTAAGCTATAAAATGGATACTCTGTCATGGCTATGCCAAAAGTTTAAGGCTACATCAGAGTCACTTCTGAAAATAGGGGCTGAGATGGGTCAGAGATGGCATTAATATGACTTTTGTGTGGCACTGAGTCTGAATTTGGAGAAGTCCCAAAGCCTATCAGTGCATCCTTAACTGTATAAAGGCTCCCTAAGAACATCTGAATTTTTAAATTCAGCTTTTCACTCAAATTGTTTACTTATAAAATTAATTAAGATAAACCTTAGTTACATCAGGGACTAAATCCTCTGGTAAAAAGATATCATTTAATGAATTAACTCAATGCAATAAAGTTTTAATGCTAATTTGTGACATTAAACTTTTAAGTATGTAGAAACATTTCATAAAAAAAAGTTCTGAGTTTCTGTGCTAAATTGTGTGTGCCTATATACTTATGTGCTATACTGACTATATACTATATTGACAATATAACACTGCTTCTCCTACCCAATTTCTTAAAGTGGTTTGTTCTTTAACGCCTCCTCAACAAATTACAGTTGCAGTTAATATGTAACAAATTTGCCTCAAACAGTTTGCCACAAAGCTCATTCAAATCTGTGGCAATGTTTGCCAAACCTTTCCTTAAATGTTTGCAAGAAAAGTAGTATTACGTTTTTGTAAGAGCTCACAAATACTCACTCGTTCCTCCTTTCTTATCAGGGAGGCTTGTTGTGGTATAGCTCTCACCTGGACCTTTTATACATTAGTGTACTTGTCCTATTTATGTACCGTGACATTCCATGTTTGTAGCACTTAGACACATCGACGAAATGCAGACAGGTTTACAGGAACCTTATCAGATCAGACAGCCGAACACTGGGTCAACACTTGTTCTCTAAACAAATAAATTAGCATTCCAAGAGGCTTGCTCCTCATCTCCATGCCCATTCATACTTTATGTAGATCTGAAAGAGCAACCCCAGTTGAATTGTGAAACAATTTCCCCATTGTGTTCAGCGCCTGTGATGAAAAGCACTCGGAAAGCAGCACCTGAAAAAATTATTTGCAAAACAAGGTGGTAGATGATGTTAAAACTCTCAGATGTACCTCTGCATCTTTCCTCTACTGCCCTCTCGGAATAAAAGCTCGCTGTGATGGGTCATATTTACCTTGGCCAAACACCAAAGGTTTACGGGAAGACCCTTTCACAGTAAAGACTAATGCTAAACCTTTCTGTCCCTCTTTAAAGTCCCCCCACCTCTCCTATTTCTTCTCCATTTGTTAAGTTCTTCCACTATATGCTCCTGCTTTCCATTCCCCTCTTTGTTTTTAAGTGGCCATCACTTCGTTTTGTCGCTCTTTGTTTTGAGTCAGCCACGCGTTTGTGACGCATTTCCTTCCACTGTAGCAGGAACCGATTCTTGTAGTAATAACTCTTTCAGAACCACGGTCAAAGCCGCAGTTTGTGTTTGTGTATGGGTAAATTGAGTGTACTGCCAGCAAAACCATTTTTTTAAAGACTTCTGGCAAGCATAAACACTTCTTGTCAGCTTTATAAATGGAGAACATTGTTCAGTAACAGGGAGCATGATATCGAAAAGAATTCTTGCATACATCACATTCTTCTTTGCCGAAATAGATCCTGACCACTTGGTTATAGACAGCAGGTGGTGGAAATATAAGTAAAAGAATGCTCCGTTCCAGGACAACTCTGAGTCATTGAAGATGAGTCTCTAGGATTTCTCCGTTCACAAGCACATAAACAAGAAAATTAATGTGAAGTTGCCTGGCTATAGCATTTGGGTCTTTCACACAGCCTTCATTGTTCTCAGCTGTCCAAGTCAGTTATGAAGATGCTCCTTTCTGTGTTTACCATCTAAATGATAATTCAGAATAACCATGAACCTTTTTTATAATTGAATTTTTTTTTGGTTCAATATGTTGTTTTGTTGTGGAGTTGTTCACCTTTGTCTTAGTAAAGACAGCAATAAAATGAATAATGAAGTGCCATAATAGCAGATGTTTGAATTTCAGCTGGTGGTTTTGCTTGGAGAATTCCTACTTTTCTGTAATGCGATTGGCTTAATCAGTGGCAATGTTCCAGCATGAATTCATTTTCTATCCTCTGAGTTTCATATTCCCTCCAGGCCTGGAATGTTCACATTGTGGCTCTGTTCTGTTTCAGACCAGTCTACATTAGTTGCCAGGGAAACCTGCAAATAAAATTTCAAGAGATCAATGAACCACTAATCTAGATCAGGTCTTTTCACCAGTCAGTAATCCACAAAGCACTTGCTCACCGGCCTCCACCCAGGACTCCCAGGCAGATCGTGACCTTAATTAGGTGCTCAGTGCCACCAAATCTACCCAATATTGCATGTTGTTGAAAGGCAACAGTTGTGGGGATTAATGTATGTTAATCAGTTTGCGATAATAAAATATGTGAAAATATTAATGTTCTATTGTTTTCTTACTAGTTTAATTCACCAATTATTTTCCCCAAGTGACAGAGAATGGGCACTGAATAGGTTGAATATGTGATAAACCATAAGTAAAAGTTATATTGCATACTTACCTTCCCCATGTGCCTTCGTTGTATTTACCTCACATTACAGTACCAGTCGGCACGTGCAGCCAGGGCTAGAGACGTTATCAGATTAGAATGTATGCGTCTCATATTAAATCTGGGTTAAGAAGCTAATCCAATTATCAGTATATTGCCCTCATGACCAAGTTAATGCTATGGTTTATGGACACATGCGATGGAGTATTGTATATGAAAATGGTATTCTGAAATAGTAACCTTTTTCGTATAAAGGGCATAATTACACATATAGTCTATATGCAGTTGCGCTTCTGCCCATGTATGATTTCCGCCAGGTTTTTTTTTTTTTGTTGTTGTTGTTTTTTTTGCACTCAGCTATTTATGGCAGTAATCGATGGTATGAGACTAAAAATCGCCGCATTAATTTACCCTGTGAACAGCTATAATTCTCTTTCCCTAAGAAGAGATCAGGACTGTGCCAGACAACGAGTGACGTTCACCATCACCGAGAACGCGCGTCACTTCTGTTCTTGTTCTTTTCCATAATGCTCGGCTATCAGATCAGATCAGATGGCAGACAAATATAGAGAAACACACACGACAGCCCTCCACATATATAAAGGCATAGAAAAAGCATAAGATGTAATGCATATTTGGTTTTATCATAGTATATTGCATATTATTATTATTATTATTATGGACAATTAATTTACTTTGTATGCGTACTGCAGTAGTGGTTATCTATCAGTCTTATTACGGGTATGTCTTGTGCATCGGTTTTCACTCATACGTTCTCTTCATACTTAACTCGAAACAAATTAACTCAAAATGAACTCATCTGAAACGCATGGTTACTGCAGTGAAGCGTTGAAATATTTCAACTTTTTCTTTTTATGACTGGCAATGCATTATGGCGACATGTCAAACTAAAAATCAATGTTTCCCCAACAACACTGATTCAAAATCCGACTGGTAAAGTGGTAAAATGGTAATTTTTGGTTGCATTTATATATGCACCATCTCCATATCGTACCCCATGTGTTATGAATCCACAACATGCATTTCTAAAAGTATATATAAAAAAATCTCCCATACCAACAAAACAAAACAAAACAAAACAAAAAAAAAAAAAAAAAAGGATGGACCCCACGTAGAAATGTAAAACTCAACTCTAAGAAAGTGTTGATAATTGTATTATACAATTGATAATTCCCCTCCCCCAATAAACTTTGTTGTACCACTGGCGACATCTATCTGTTCTCCGGGTTATACGGGATTCAAAATTATTTCTGAAGAATTGTGATAAATGGGCTGAAAAACTCATACGATGCAATAAAGAATTGGAAAATACAAAAAAAAAAAAAAAAAAAAAATATATATATATATATATATATATATATATATATATAAATAACAACAATATTGAATTAAGAATCTTGTGTTTCGAACTCCCGAAAAAGTGAAAAACTAAAACTCAGTGGTGACAAGAAGCGAAATTCAAGAGCAACTGCACATGCATGCTCGCAAATTAAAAAGCACATGATTCCGAGAGCACCATGCGGACCGCAAATCTATGCTCTGCGGCAACTTTCTATGAAACCCACGAGCACCTCTACACATTCTCCCTGTGTTCCGTGCGTTCAGGACCCGAGAGCATGTGTCCACAGACCACCCAGTGAAAGTTAAAGCTGGGGAAAGAGGGGAGGGAATCCTTGACGCGTCTTTACCATGCCTTTACCAAGGAAACCCATGCGCGTGTGCTCTGACGCAACTGCCCATTTTTGGAAACATGCGTCAATGGTCGAAACCAACTATGAAATGGGGGTGGCCGTGACAAGCAAATAAGTTCAAAGCAAAATTAAAGCATTTTTAACACTTATCCTTTGTTGAATAGGATGTAAAATTAAATGTTTACCCATATTCTTTCATAAACGTTTCACTGGATAGTAATGTCTGGCAAAATTCTATAAAATATTACATGTTGGACCCCTATTTTGCTGTGCGCATTATCAAGGCTGTGACGCGTAGACGCAGGTTGGCGTTGATAAGCGGAGCTAAGAAGTAGAGTAGTGCCATTGAAGTGAGTCATCTAACGACGTGACCTGTAGAAGTAGCACTGAAGTTCACTTAGTCGCCAAAATCAGTTCAACAAAGTCCAGAGCGGTACAGTCATCACTGATGTGAGTCACTGCTATAGGGACAGGACTAAACCTACGAGAGCACCAAGTTCACTGAAGAAAAGTAGGTGCTTCAGATTTTTTTTTTTTTTCTTCTTCTTCATTTCATCTGGTTCTAGTAGAACATCTCAGTAGCGATGATTATTAGGTATTAGGTTTACACGGGAACATCTATTTATTGGACTGTTAAAGAGACTACAGAATTAGAGAGCGCTGACTTCTCTAATAATATAATATTACACAGATATGCCTGGATTTAACATACTGACCATTAAGAAGTATTTTGGATATCATTTTTAGAATAGGTATAAAGGAATCGCTTTTCTTGGAAGTGCTTTTTTTGCCACTGAAGACACTCTGATCGTGTGGGAATTCATTATCAACCTTCTGAAATTTCCTCCTCTTTCCCTGGATCATGTACCAGGATTACATCGGGACATACGACACATCCTCCCGCGGCAGCAGCAGCTCACCGGCGCACCCGGACACCAGTCCCATTCCTGCCTCCAACTACCAGGTAGCTTACTGATGTGCTTGAGTGTCCATACCCTGATTACGCTTTACACGTTTACCCTCTTCGGGTTTACATAAATAGTCCAACCATGTTATCATAATTAACTCCAAACTAACAGGTAACGATATGCACTTATCCACAGCATATTCTCTTAACACACTTTACATCAGTGCTCATACTACATTACACACACCAATCTACGTGTTGTTAAAATAAACAACAATGGCAATATGTAATTAGAAGCAGCTAACTAATAACACATTAGCACTTATTAAAGTCAATACATAGTAACATAAACTGCGATGCAAAATGTGACCAATCTTTCTATACATCGAGGACTGGCAGTCAGAGTCTTTGGTTGTCGTTTTCATGATGTAAACTGAAGTACACTGAACTAAAGTACTTAAGTACATACATGCCCTGTATGCATGTTTTTGACAGAAAAGCAACGCAAGTGTTATAAGTGCTTAAAACTTGACATTTGATTATTGCATAGACGGACGATGCGCACTTACCTTAAGTATACAAGCATACCTTAAGAATACAGTTTGTGCTGCATTTTTCATATAATTGTTTTTTTCTGAATTGCTGAAGTGCACATGTTGGCACTCATAACATTATGTTTCCGTGGAATTAGGCATCTCGTCAGATAAGGGTAGCAGTGGCGTGGGTGGTGTGCGTAATGTGAAATAAACCCACGGAGAGTGCGTACGTAGTGGCCACAGGATGCCACACTTCCGGACTTCCACATAGCTATTGCACTTCACTAACCTTCAGAACATGTTTCATTTGTTTATCTGAAAATACTTTTTTTCAACAAAAAAAAAAAAAAAAAAAAACTTTAGCCGTAGTTGAACTGTAAATTTTAGGGTGGAGAAAATTAAGCCAATTCGGATATCGAGTACATGGAAATGTAAAAAGACAAGACCAGTGAGGGCTTGTAGAAGACATTTTACACACGTTTGGGTTATACATTTTAAAGGACTGACTATAACTGGCTGATATGGTGAATTTAATGAAATGGCAATAGACCGTTTGATTAAAGTTTGCTATTTGTTCACTTGCTAGTCAAACAATTATTCTTCAGTAAATGCGTGTTTTAATATATATATATATATATGAGTGATGGAGATATTAGGATATATGCATCTTTCTGCATAAAAAAAAAACTCACAGACTTGGAAAAAAGGTCCATGTTGAAAGTAGTGGAAAAAACACGTTAAATCACACTCTTGTTTAAAGCTTGTCGCAAATAATGTTATTCACATATATTGTGATTTTTCATAGTTTATCTGTCTATGGTTATACCAGGAGTATTAGATTAAAATACATTATATATCATCTTTCAAGTAAAGTTTTACTAGTAGCTATTCTTCACGAAGAAGTTCTAGGCAATTTTGTGAGAATTTTCGGATCTTGCTCCGCGCGAATGAATGGGAGCTTGTGCACCAGTCAGTTTGGCAGCTTGTTCCCCAAACTCTGGTATTTTAATAACATCTGGTAGGCTACGTTTTACAACCCCTTTTAGAAATTCCCGAGCATCATCGTCTTGTAGGGTTGCTGTTTTAGCTACTAAACCCATGGAATAAACTGCCCCCTTTCGATTCCAGCATGTGATGTTTTGTCTTCTTTGGGGGAAAATCAAGTGAAGGGGAAAATTTGGGTAAATTTCAGGAGAAATTAGAGCAACGCAAGACTCTAATTTCGCAACACAACAGAGCTTCTTAGAATGATTCAGTAATATGTTTATAGCCTATGTTGACCTTCCCGGTGGCTTGTGATGGATTCAATGAGAAACAAACGCGACAATTCCTGGAAGTTAGTGGAGTCTTTCGCAATACTTAGCTGTGGAAAACTCTTCTCTGCCACCTTAAAGAAACACTATACTTTTAGTGAAAAATAAAACACTAAAGTGAGACTTGCGAACATTGACGTTTAGCTCTGGTCCATTTTTTAATGCACGTAATGATTGATGTTATCGTTTTAAACATCACGCTTCCCGTAATTCATTCCCCTCCAAATGATTTGTGGTAAACATGGTCCGTCACATTAAGTCAGTTTCCCGTTAAAATCCCACCAGGAATGTGTGAATGGACTGGAATTTGGTGGATGGAATGTGCTGGCATGGGATCCCAGTTCAGTTTCCCGGATGACTGGAATAAAGAGCAGTCTTACAACGTGATTCAGCATTTGTCAGACTACATATGTAAAAACCGTATAACTTGGGTACATTTTACAATTTATATTTGGGCAATAGCCTTGTTTGTACTGTAACTATCACTATATAATAATTTTCAGATCAAAAGTTCACATATTTTCAAATGTACTATATATGAACAAAGTTTCATGATATTAAACTTTTGTAAATTGACATTATTAACATTAATGTTATTTAAAACTGTTGAGCATTCATTAATATTAGTAATAGTGGACCCACTTTATATCAAGTGTCATTAGCTGTTGTGTACTTACATTGGATTAATGTGGATATACATGTTTTTAAATTGTAAAAATACCTTTCTGTAATTAATTTCTGTAGTTACATGTGTAACATCTGTACATCTGCTGACTCTACCCCTACACCTTAACCCATCCTTAAACCTAACCATACCACCAAACCTGTCCCTAACCATTACTGTATCTCAATAACAGCCAAAGTGTTTTGAAAGTCACAGTGTACACAATAGGTACATTGTACCTAACTTTTTATTTATTTATTTAAGTGCATAGTAGTAAAAGACCTAATTTAAAGTGGAACTGCAATAGTAATTGTTAATTAGCAAATAAAAATATAGTTGATAATGTTATTAATAAATAACATTAACATTAATAAAGCATTAACAAATACTACTAATAAATACATTTGATTAAAATCAGCATTTTATTTCAGTCGTCTTATAAACGAAGAAGAACTTGTTGTAAGTCATATTCACTTCTTATAAGACACAGTCCGTTTCAAAAAAACTAAAATCTGTTGTATACCCACACAGCGGTGAATCCGTTGCCCATTGCATCACAGAGGCTATTATCTAACCCTGGTCGGCTTCTGTCAGGGAGGGTTGTGGGCTTTCCCATGATTCACCGTGTGTGTGTGTCACCCTGTCGCTCTGGGGGTCAAGCAGTCAAGAGGGCGCAGAGCGAGGTAGCACGTGGAATGATTCATTAATCTGTGATGATGGGAATTTGTAAAACGGTTAAAAAGTGGGTGGTTGGGGGACTGCAGTAACAAAGACTAAAAATGAATCATACAGTTTTAACATACAGTGAAAGTCAGAGTTCTAATCCAGAGTTTCTTCATAAATATTTACACTTCAATATCTTAATACTTTTTTTTTTTTCCACAGAAATACAGAATAGACATGCCTGGCTCTAGCAGTGCCTTTATTCCCACAATTAATGCCATAACGACCAGTCAGGACCTGCAGTGGATGGTTCAGCCCACAGTAATCACATCCATGTCTAATCCATATTCCCGGCCTCACCCGTACAGCCTGTCTGTGTCTAGTGGCCCAAGCCTTCTCGGCCACACAGCCCTCACACGGCCCGGGGTCATCCGGTCCATTGGCGACGCCCGTGGTCGACGCAAGCGAGACGAGCAGGTTAGTGTTACATTTTTCTTCTTTGAAGCACAGAAACAAAATCAAACCAACAAAACCAGTTTTAACGTGTAGTACAAAAACACATTTGTCTGCTGAATTATCCAATAACGACATTTTTTTTTTCTTTATAGAGCTGCATTACAGCAGAACTTTACAACCTTAATACTGTTATTTTCTTTTTTATTACTGTGAAGCTGCATGGATTATAAATAAATTTGACTTGAAATATGTTACTTAATATGATGTAAGTCTTTTTTTTTTCGTGAGAATGGTTTCTCACAAACAACTGAAAAAGTTTACTTGTGCAAGTGCTCACTCCTCGTGTTGTGTGTAGCTCACCCCAGAGGAAGAAGAAAAACGGAGAGTCAGACGAGAAAGGAACAAACTAGCTGCAGCAAAATGTCGGAACCGCAGAAGAGAACTGACCGAGATGCTGCAAGGGGTGAGTTTTCTACCATTGTTACAAAGAAAAAAAACATTCTCTAAAATTACCAGCACAATGGAACAGATATTTACCAAATATTTACCAAGTGAAATGGCCACGACTATCGCAAGACTTATTTTCACGCAATTCTCGGTGGTTAAAAGCTGAAAAGACCCTAAAAAGAAGATTTTACAGCCACAGAAGGCCACTGTTGTCTGGCAGACATGGGAATGCCCCGAACCCCAGACAATTCTGGCTGTAATTGAACTACTTAGCTTTATAATGGCATCTCTCAGGCTGTCAGACCTGAAACATGAGGGAGGAATGTGCTACAGGGGGTTGGAGGGAAGCAAACATCTGATATTGTTCGAGGAGGAAACCGCAGCGAACCATCAAACCCCACATACTGCTATCTTCCCTCTTCCCTTCCCCCACTCTTTGCTTCATTCCTCACCAAATAAGGAACTGTATCTTCTGTGACAATAACTATACCCTTTCTTCCAATGTACTGTTTCTTTCTTTGTAAATTAAGCATTTGTTTTGCTTTTAGTTTCCTTCTTCCTTATAGCCATATTAATGAGTCAAAGACAGCTACGGTTTATCTATGACTGTCTAGCCAACTTGTTATGTCAGTGTTTCAACCTTCCGGAGGCTTTGACAGTTGTTTCAAATTATTTCAAGTATCCTGTTTAACAAAGAAATGTGAACAACTTAAAGTTATTTGGGAAATAATTTTTTGTATTTATGGGTGGGTGTTGTCCTTTTATAGTGCCAAAATGCTCTGAGAGTTCAATCAGGAAAAGGTTTGGCAGCGGAAGAAATTTTGCTAATCTTAAAATAATCTGTCTAAAAAAAATAATAAAATAAAATAAAATATGTTTCTTTATCATTGTGTATTATTATTATTATTATAGTAGTGAGTAGTTATATTTGATTATTACTATTGATTATTACTACGATTTTGGTTTTATTTCACTTAATTGTGCAGCCGCCATATAGGCTTACATTAAAGACCAGAATATCATATAGAAATTTTACGGGCTAGGTCTTTTGACTAAGACCACCCAGCGCACTTAACAACACCCTGACAGCGACCTTGTTAAACTTGTTAAAATGCTTCAATATGTTGAATCAATAATTACCAGCATAATTACTTTGTAAATCATTTCACAATCTAAAAGAATATCAGACAAAATGCAGCATGATCATTCATTATATTTCTTTTTTTTTCATTCAAGGAGACAGAGAAGTTAGAGGAGGAGAAGGCTGACCTGCAGAAAGAAATCGAGACCCTGCAGAAGGAAAAGGACAAGTTGGAATTCATGTTGGTGGCCCACAACCCCGTGTGCAAACTGCCCCCTGAAGAACGCCATCAGAGCTCGCACTCCCAGCAGTGTGCGTCCCTTCCTCTGACCATGCGCTCCAACCTGGGTCCCCGGGGACCGATGAATACCCTCAACCCAGTGGTGGTTAAACAGGAGCCTTTGGAAGAAGACGATGATGAGGAAGAAGGAAAAGCCCAGCATTCAGTCATCAAGCCCATCTGCCTAGGTGGCAGCATGTATTGTTCTGATGGAGACAGCCTCAACACGCCTGTGGTGGCTGCTTCCACCCCGTTGTCCACCCCAAGCAACCCAAGCCTCATCTTCACCTACCCCAGCATGCTTGAACCCGAGAGTCCTTCGCCTTCATCGGAGTCCTGCTCCAAAGCCCACCGCCGCAGCAGTAGCAGCGGCGACCAATCCTCAGATTCCCTAAATTCTCCCACCCTGTTGGCGCTTTGAAGGAAAAATTGACGGTGCCCCTTTGCCATTCTCGTGGATCTCCAGAGCACGCTCAGCTAGGATTTGAGTGAGGACTTCACCTCAACAAAGTTGAGAACCCTCAAGGGCTAATTTGCTCATTTTATTTAAACGTTTCAGAAGAGAGTTTTTGTTGTCATTGTTGTTTAAATGTATGTGCAAATTCCACTCGCTGTTTCAGCTACAAAAAAAGCGGGAGTAGAAATTTCACCTTTCATCTTTAGCAAGATCAGAGCATCTTGCAGTCGGCTGCCTGTACAGAGGAGCAAGATATTTCCTGCTGGCTGGCTTTTTGACTAATAAGAGATTGGAATTGCTTGCAAAATTTAATTCTTGATAGGTACAGAATAAGACATTGGACACTACGGTAGATAGCTGCCCTCAAAACATCATCTTTGTATTTGTGACGTGGTTATTGTCCCTTTGTATTTTGTGTCCTGCTGTTTATAATATTTAGGGTTCACTGGATGAGCCTCACTGCTGAGTGCCGCAAGAACCATCTTGTATAATAAAATGCTGACCTTTGTTGATATTTTGTATATGCGGCACAAGCATTAAGATAATTTGCCAAATTTACATAGCTTTTGTTATGTAAACCAAACAAACAAACAAAAAAAAACACTTTCTAGCGTCAGCGAATCTACTGTCAGGGATTTTTGTCTATGTCAGTGAGCCATACAAGCATTACTAGAAGCAATTGCACAGAGAACACAATATAACAGTGTAAATGAGGGAAACTCTAGCCATATTAGGCTCTGCCTCTAACCCTGACATGGCAATATCGCTTTTGTATTGGCGCACACTGTGGTTTTCAAATAATAATAATAGTAATAAAAATTGTATTACTTTTATAATATGTACTTTTATGTCTTGATTGGCCCTTTTTTGAGGGTACTGTTTAAACTGAATCATATATCAGCCATATGAGCACTTCTCCCTGAAACACTGGTTGGCTTTTATTGCCACACTTGGGAACAGATGCACTTTGTCAGCAACCTTACAATCAAATAAAACGCCATTCGTTACAGTGATGGATAAAACAGGGAACACAAAATGATATTGAATGTTTGATGCAAAAGGTGAGTGTGGTGTGCATCAGACACTGAAGAAAAGATACACATTGCAATATTTCTTGAAAAACATTCCATGGAAAAGAAGACTGAACTTCAGAGAGATCTCAAGGTTACTGTTGCTACAGTCAGATAATAATTGAGGGTGAATGTGAGTATTTTGTTGTACAGGATGCAGCAAACTGAAACAAAACAAATGCGGCTTCTATTTGAAGGACTTTGTTGCTTTATTTATGTCAGGAACTTTCAAGGATCTAGAAGATAATTTCAGTGTTCGTTAAATCAAGTATGAGAGATTCTAGTTGCGAAAACAAATTTAATACCAAAAAAAGGAAAATGTTTAAGGACTGTGTGCTGTAAACTGTTCTCTGTTGGTCTTTGAACCCTGTGTAATTTGAGCAAGCCATCTGTACAGCTTTCTGCACGTCCTGCTTATCTCTCTCTCTCTCTCTCTCTCTCAACAACCAACAAAAACAGCAATATGTAAGGCAGCGTTGTTTCTTTGGTAATTTAAATTTATTATAATGATAATAAAAACATTTCCAAAGTGGTATTTTTGGATAGTCATATTTTGCTGTGCACAGTGTTTTGCGTATGTTGGATATTTCATTGTTACAATGTGGTTCTTCTGTGTTTCTTTGAGTCAGTCACAAGATGGTTGAATGCACCTGCTTTATGCGTCAGTTATTCATCTATCTCTAATTTCTGCACATAATCAAATATGCAGATTTATTCATCCTAATATTGGCCTGTGAACCTAAAACTGCCATTTAACTTTGACAGCTTTGCTTTATCCAACTGATGATAGTAATGACAATGTAAGACAACACTAGCTTTGTAAAATACATAAAATACTTCATAAATGGGGATGGTGGTGTACAAGAAGCAAAATAAGCAAGCACATACTTGCATATACTGTACATACAGTTTTAAATACAATACTTTCTGCTCATAGTTCATCAGTGCTTCTGCTGTAGTTCTGGTTATCAAACTGCACTTTATGTAAAAACAAAATGCATAAACTTGTATGTTAGGATACTAATTTGGCCATACGAATTAGGGTTTGTGGGGGTTTACTTTCTCTAGAAAAATCTCTCTCTGTCTCTCTCCCTCTGTCTCTCTCTCTCTCGCTCTATTCATTTCAGATGTCAAAACTGATGTTTTGGTTAAAGGTGCATTCATTATCTTGCATTACTATGAATGGATGACCCATTGTCTCATTTCACCTGATCAAGTTTTGTAATGATTATATACTAGGTTGAAAATGATTTGCCAAGTTTGAGATTAGAGTCAATTTTAAAAACATTAATGGCTGTTTTGCGGTTGTGTATTGAGCTTTAGGCAAAATTCATGTGTCTGTGTGGAAATCTTTTATTTTGAAATAAATATTTCAATTTTAAATTCTGAAATGTGTATATACATATTATTTCAGATATATCATAGCACTGATTTAGTCTCAAATCACTGTAAGAATAATGCTCTTCCAAATGTTTATTAGCTCCATGACTTATTACTAAAATTACTTGCACACTGAAAATAATAAAATAAAATAAAACAGAATATCAATAGAATAAAATATCTGATAGGATATCAGTAATAATGGTCAAATTAGATTTGGTAATTCAGTTAAGACAAATTCACACAGCGATCACACATTGTTAGGGCAGTCAGTCATTTATTCAAGACATGATGTGCTTATTTGGCAACCACAAACAAATTATACTTTAATAGTCCCTGTCCAAGCTATTTTGCAACCATTCACATTTTTACAAGATGATGCTCTAGATTAGGTTTAATCTTTTATAATGATCCCCCCCCCACCCCCACATTAGCCATACGTTAAAGTGTGCCATGTACTCATTTATTCATTTCAACACTGAAATTTAACATTATTTCCTTCAGTGGGTGTGGATTGGTTTTATATTTTACTATGTATTTTTACAAGTACAACACAGTCTAAAGCTGATTTTGGGAAAATTTAGCTTTCTGTCATGTAATGTTCATTTTAAATTAAAAGTCTCTTGCTTCAGTTATCTTTATCTATTTTTAATTTTACAAAAATGCTGATAATTCCACCTTCAAGGGCAACAAAACAGTAGTACTTGCATGTAGGCCTATATTAGTCAACAGGCAAAAATGGCACACAACATAATAGAGTCATACTGCCACCCAGTGGTTAAAGAATGCTACATCTGGGTTTTATGACAGATTATTTTACATTTTTCTATTTTCAACATTGCTGCTTAAAAGCAACACAGTTATGTAATTTTTAGTATACACAAGTGAAATAAAATAATAAAAATGAAATAGACTATATTTCTTCTAAGAAACAGAAGAATAATCCTCAAGGATTGATGCAAAAATGATATGACATAACATGAGAGCTGTTTGTTTTGTGGAGTCAGATTAATATCTCCAAAGAGACCATAACTGATGCTTATGTAGATGTGCAGTCTACGGTTAAAGGTCTAGGGTGGTAAATTAAGGATTTCAGGTTCACTATGTAGGTTAGTTAATGTTGTGTAACCGTATAAAGCCTGAATTTATACAATAGTTTTATACATTTGTGATTTTATACAAAAGTTAATATTAAGTGACTTCAGGGCTCTCAAGTTGTAGCGAAAGTTTGGAGTGAGATTAGGGGAGGGGCCACGCAAAGGGGAGGAGTCTCTCAAAGGGGAGGAGCAACTCAAATATTTGCATTACCCAAGTTTTTGCTAGCAGTTCAATTTTACCTATTGTTCATAATTGACCAGCACAAATAGAAGTTATAACATCTGGTAAATCTGATGAAAGACAAATTCATTCTAATAAAATAAAAAGATTTATATATTTAAAAATACAAATGTATCAAAACTAAAAAGAAATTTTGCCCCAAACGAGCCAACTGAACAGCAGTACTCAATGTACATACTGTACACATATACAGTAGGATTACAGTACTTACCTTGAGCATATATGTCAAGCTGTGTGTGTGTGAGAGAGAGAGAGAGAGCGAGAGCGAGAGAGAGAGAGAGAGAATTAGAATTTGACAATCATTTTATTACAAAAAAATCATGACAACATTCACAAAAACAAGTCACATACTTTCAATCTAATAAAAAATCTTACATCAACACTTCTGAGATAACCAGTTCATTATC
>JAFVLL020032595.1:0-30939 GCA_021397915.2 Tor tambroides | reverse complement strand
TAACTTACCACTTACCACTGTTGTTTGATGAACTCATGAAAAACGGAGCGAGAGAGAAATGAAAACGGAGCGAGAAAAAAGAAAACAATAATAGGCGCGAATAGAAACGCGAATGGAACCGCGAGTAACAAGCTAACCAGCTAACGCGCTGCACGCGCGCTGCACTCGCGGTTTTAAAAGCGAACGATCAAATTAGTTAGATTTAGTTTGATAGATAATACCAGAAATATGGTGGGAATTAAGTTATATATTATATATATTAAGTTATATATTATATATAGATTATTTTTGATGCAAAGTTGATGCATCTATTTCTCATTTGTCTGTGTGTATTTGTTCCTGTTAAAATATGACGGGACCCCTCCTAAATAGTGTTTCTTAATGTGGTCGTTGTGGCCAAGTCATGCTCTCAGGTGCTAGAATGAATATGACCAAAATTTACGTCATGTGCCCCTTGCCATCTCTTCACTGATGAGATAGCAATTACTCACATTGACAGGGTGCATCGTGAGCACCCTGGTGTGTTGACACCTCTCAGACAGGATCAAACAAGCGCAAAAAATGAGGACATCACCATGCCGCTATCACGACTGCATGCCCCAAGTGCAAAGCTTATGACTTTCTTCTGGCAACATATGATACGCATTGATGACAAGTCATCTTTATGTATGCATCATACTGTGTAATGAATGACGACTACTGTTTTGCCTCTCCAGAGAGGCACCATCAGGGGTGAGATGGCTAGTATACTTAAGGTATTAAGTGTGGGAACTTAATACCTTAATGGGATTTAATACCTTTATGTTTTAATGTACCTTTAATGCCTTGTTAGCTTTGCAGTCATTGTGTAAACACTTCTGCAAACATTACAACGGTTTTACTTACTAATTGTAAAGGCATATTGAGCTAAACTTTCACTCATTGATATGCTAAACCTTGCTTACTGGAGCAACATCAGCTTTGTTTGAAATGGGAAAAGTGTTCCTCTTACAGCTTATGTAGTTTATAGGATACGGCATGATACCTGTTTTTTTTTTCTAAAGTAGGCCTGTATGAAAGTTATGCAGCGAGAAACATATAAAACAGTAGTGCCAATCGTTGTTGTTGATCTCTTTATACTGCCTTTATATTTTTTGCATTACACAATTATAATTAATTCATATTTGTCCAGTATACATCTGAATATTTTGTATATATTTCTTTTAGTGCTGTCAAACGATTAATCGCAATTAATCACATCCAAAATAAAAGTTTTTGTTTATGTAATATATGTGTGTGTACTATGTGTATGTATTATGTATATATAAATACACACACACATACAGTATATATTTTGAAAATATTTACATGTATATATTTATATTTATATAATTTATATTATATATAAATATATTTAATATACAAATATAACATATTTTTCTTAAATATATACGTGTGTGTGTGTTTATATATACATAATAAATATACTCAGTACACACACATATATTATGTCAACAAAAACTTTTATTTTTGATGCGATTAATCGTTTGACAGCACTAATTTATGCTGTTCAGAACTTATCCATCTTTTCAGTTCATCAGTTACCAATCTTAGTGCCAAATCTCAGTTTGATCTGTAATGTGTGTGCATCAGTGAGGGGTCTACATTTATAAAAAGCTTAAAGCATGTCAGTCTTCCCAGCAGCCTCTTTGCATTCATGCAAGAACACCTGCTGTCTACTTAAATGAGGAAAAAATAAATAAAACCTGTTAACAGTGGCATCGGAAAATGAGCTTTAATGCCTCAAATCAGGCCATAACTGCATTTGTAGACTGTTCGAGTTCATTTCAGAAGAGGCAACTAGACAAGTGCACTTTAAAAAAAATAATTCAGTGGCTTTGTAAATATCACAATAATAAACAACTACCTTAAAAAATCTCTAAATGACAAATTAAACATACCACAAATTTAATTGTCTAAAATATGCATCAATTATGCAATCAGAAAAAACATGATATTCTGCTTGTTTTTGCAATAGATTATTATCGGAGGATATCTGTTAGTGTTTAATGTTCTGTTTTATGTTGAGATTTATAGGGTTTTCTGTTATGTTGCCATCTCGGTGAAGAGTAGAGCCTGGTGTTAGGTTAAAGACATGAGGACTATGTAAATGAAATATCTGAGTTACCTTTTTATCTGTCACGGCACCAAGTGTTATTCAGATCTTTTATTCAAATGTTTTAATTACATTTACTCAATTCATTGATTTTACAGAATATTTTTAAGTGTAAAGATATTTCACCAAAATAATCACTGTTTTTAGAGTGTGTTCTGACTCTATTTTTTTAATACTGTTATACCTCATCATTGTGGTATAACAGTTTTTTCCCTGATTCCAGTCATCGATGAACCTGGGTCATAGTTTGTGTGTGTTTAGAAAAAGTGGAGAAGCGTGTGCCTCTACATGTTTTCACCGTAGACCACAACTCATGGCTCAGTATCAAGCAGCTGTTGATTGTCCTCTGTGAGTCACACACTTCTGCCATTTCCAGGCAGTGCTCCCTTTTCTAACTGCTTGTGTGTTTTGGAGAGTGGGTGTATACTTTCCCTCTATATGTTTTCTGCTTTCATTTGACTGCCTGTAGCTACCTGAAGTCATTTCATTCTCAGTTTAACTCATGGAAGCCATTCTCTGTTCTTTGCTTTGTTCCATATCCAAAAGACTTGAAGTCTCAGTAAAGTCATTTTTTTTTTTTCTTATTTTCAATTTCTACTGCAATACGATGGCACTGGAAACAAATTTTGTTTTCCGGCACTACCTGAAGAGATCTCAAATAACATGTGGGATGACAAGAAGCTTGCTTTAGATTATGAAGTTCATGTATATGTCATTCTGTGTTAGTCTGTTAGCCAGCCATGCTTTTCATTTTCAGATGATAGAGGCTATGCTATTTGGTGAATGTTCTAAGACTGTTACTAGGTACGACCCAAAGTACCTAGTATTGGGGAAGCATTGGGGAAGTCGTGGCCTAATGGTTAGAGAGTCAGACTCGTAACCCAAAGTCTCAGGTCCAGCAGGAATTGTAGGTGGGGGGAGTGAATGTACAGCGTCCTCTTCCACCTGCAGTACCACGACTGAGGTGCCCTTGAGCAAGGCACCGAACCCCCAACTGCTCCCCGGGCGCCGCAGCATAAATGGCTGCCCACTGCTCCGGGTGTGTGTTCACGGTGTGTGTGTGTTCACTGCTGTGTGTGTGCACTTTGGATGGGTTAAATGCAGAGCACAAATTCCGAGTATGGGTAATCATACTTGGCCACATCACGTCACTTTGAAAAGTAAAACTATATACTTTGTTTATTGTGGCCTATACATGTATTATACATGTATTGACCAGTCAGCATCTGTTATACATGTTAATAATGAAACATACTGACTTGTGATTTATGGATTCAACAGTTATGAAGTCATTTCCATATACATCAAGGGATAACCAGAGAGAGAGAGGTGTATGTGTATGTGTATGAAACTGACTAATATATTCTTGGGGATTTGATGTTTGTTTTTACCCTTCAAAAGCCACAAATCATGCAACCTGTTAAAAGAGTATTGAGCTAGAGGTCTAAGTGAGCAAACTTACAATGTTCACTGGGAAGACTGTGCATAAGAATCTGGAAAACTTAAAGGGTTAGTTCACCCCAAAATGAAAATTATGTCATTAATTACTCACCCTCATGTCGTTCCAAACCCGTAAGACCTTCGTTCATTTTCGGAACACAAATTAAGATATTTTTGATAAAATCGGAGAGCTATCTGAACCTCCATAGACAGCAACACAACTGAAATGTTCCCAGGTCCAGAAACGTAGTAAATACATCGGTACAACAGTCCATGTGACATCAGTGGCTCAACTTCAGTTTTGCGACGCTACGAGAATGCTTTTTTTTGCGCAAAGAAAACAAAAATAACATAATTTACTCAACCATTCTTCTCCCCTGAGTTACGTCTTCAGCCATTTTGGAGAGTACCTAAGAACGTATTTGACGTAATCAGCGTTGTTTACGTTCGGGGGGGAAAGCGCGCGCATCAACGTAATCTGCGTATTAAGCGTTGTTTACACTTAGGGAAAAGCGTGCATATGTGTTGTGATACTCTCTAAAATGGCGGATGACGTAACTCGGGGGAGAAGAAAAATTGAGTAAATTGTTATTTTTGTTTTCTTTGCGCAAAAAAAAAAGTATTCTCGTAGCATCGCAAAACTGAAGTTGAGCCACTGATGTCACATGGACTGTTTTACCGATGTATTTACTACGTTTCTGAACCTAGGAACATTTCAGTTGCGTTGCTGTCTATGGAGTGTCAGATAGCTCTCCGATTTCATCAAAAACATCTTAATTTGTGTTCCGAAGATGAACGAAGGTCTTACGGTTTTGGAACGACATGAGGGTGAGTACTTAATGACAGAATTTTCATTTTGGGGTGAACTAACCCTTTAAGACTTAAATCTTCTCTGGTTGGAAATTTGTCATTTCATTGTAATTGTTCCTGATTAATTCATTATGAAGCTCACAATTGTCACATGAGTATTTAGTCAACTCTAGACTATGAGTAAAAAGTTATTTTTTGCCGTATCTTTTGATCAGATGGGTCACCTGATCAATGGTAGCAGCTCTCTGGATACTGGGTTACCTCAGCCACCACACCCATTTGAAATAGTGTTTGGCTCAAGCACGCACACACCCCTGAGATACAGACACTATAGCCCAGCTGTGTTCTCCACCTTGAAGGGTGTGCCCAAATTGTTAATATGTTCCACAATTCTCCTCCTTTATCCACCAAAAAAACCCTCCCCGCCTATTTATGTAACACGCAACCTCTTAAAATGTCTTAAGTTAATCATTGATTGGCTCTTTTTAGCTTTCATTACCTTTTCAGAAATATTTAATCATCTGAAATGTGCTGTGACTTTCCGTGTTTGAAGTTAATTGCAACGACATCAAGCACGCAGAACATTTGACAAAGTGTTTGACTACGTCAAAATGCACACATTAGGATTCACTTAACTGTTCATTAGAATTTTTGTCACAAACGCAGATCAATAAAGTGAATAAAGAAACACTCTCAGGAAATCTGTGCATTTCCTGCGATATGTTTTGCTGTTTTGAACATAGTATCTTGTCAGATTGCCTGTCACATTTTCAGTACCTTTGGAATGTAGACATTTTTGTCAGGTTTATAAAGAATGAGACAGCTGCCTCTGCTACCCTGATGGTCTGTTGTCAAATTGTTGCTTCAGGTAAAATATTCCCGCCATGTTTTCCTGCCAATATTTTTGGCATCTCATTTGGGCATCTCTTCAGTGGGCATGACACCTAGGCTGAAAATTATCTTTCTAAAATTGTGTTAATAACAGTAATTTAATACATATTAAAGTTAAAGGTATGAACGTAGTCAATTACAACAGTCAACAATAGTCACAAATAACAATATATTAAAAAAAAAACAAACATTGGGATTGAGGTTGAGGTTCTCTCAGTGACGAATATGATCTCAAGGGAGAGTTAATTAGCAACCACGTCATGGTCAGCAATCCTCCTCAGTGTTTCAGGAGTTTAACAGTGCTACAAGATCAACTAAACATTCAGTTTTGGCACCATTTGGTTATGTAATCCAAGCTGAAGTACACACATGGTACATATTGATACATATTACCATTAAGTAATCCAGTCTGTAAAGGTGGTTTGAAATAACGTGCATTGTGAAAATCAAATAAATAAACCTGAGTTGTAGTCTAAAATATAGTTATGAATTGCCACTACATGAATCTTGGAATGCACGTTGAATGCTGTGGTTAAAAAATGTACTTTAGACTATTAAAATGTTCTTCAGAAGGAGAAAAAAATGTCTTTTAAGGACTGTTCACTGAAAGGGTTCATTGGGGAACCCAAAATGTTTTTTTTTTGTTTTTTTTTACTGTGGCATCACTGCAAAAAAAAACCTTTTGAAACCTTTATTTTTAAGAGTGTGGGAAAGCACCTGTTCTTCAAGGTCATGGTTGTAGCTGACCACTCAGGTCTCTGTGCTTTCCCCATATGAGATGGCACTGAAAACATTGAGCAGTTCAGTCCTGACTGTTTCTATAGTGGGGCCAAACAAATCAACTTCACCTCAAGTTTTGGTTTTAGACAGCTTTTGGCTTGGAGACAGCTGTCACATCTCTACGATGTCACATCGCACAGTATGGCAAGCACCCGAGGGGAGGTCATAAAACAAAACAGAGCGGGCTCCCATGTGAGGGTCTTACTCGGGGCACCCTTGAGCCCTGTGCCCTACCCCCGACTCCTTGACACTGACTCACTGGTTTAAACAGGAGGTACAGAGTGCACAATACTCCCTCTCTCACTGTCCTGGAGGAAGGGTCACTCAAAACAGTCATTAGTCATCGCTGTTGTCTTCATTAGTTCTTTACCAAGAACCTTTAAGAGCATGTTTTAATGATGCACCTTTATTCTTATTTAAGTAGCATTTTGCCCAAAGCACAGACTTCCACAGTAAAGATGCTCTTTATACATAAAATAATAAGTGTTCTTGTAACCTACTAAGGATTTATTGTGGAAAGAGAAAATTTCTAAAAGACTATAGTCACAGAAGTCATAATTAAAAGTCACAATGTGTGTAAAACTGTTTTTAATATAGTATTTATAAGATTGATGTTAAAATATGGAAGCTTATTATACTTTTTTGACATCTGATAGATTGTTATAGTAAAATGTCTTTATAATTATAAAAATGCATCAGTGCAAAATGTAAATATACATAATTTTCAGATAAATGTTAAAATGTATCAAATATTATATGTTTTGATGTTTTGAGGAACATTTACTTGTATGTCTGTCAATAATTTGAATCTTAATTCTTTT
This sequence comes from Tor tambroides, assembly GCA_021397915.2. Taxonomy (NCBI): domain Eukaryota; kingdom Metazoa; phylum Chordata; class Actinopteri; order Cypriniformes; family Cyprinidae; genus Tor; species Tor tambroides. Next base: position 24,042 of record JAFVLL020032595.1, on the reverse strand, counting down.
AAATTTAGACTTTCTTTTTTTTTTTTTAAGCAACCTCTACTCAATACCCCAGTCCTTTTTCTGCTGTCTTATCCCTTACCTGGAGCAAAAGCGACATTGATTCATTCATTCATTCATTCATTCATTGGAAGCTGCTTTCTTAACAAAACAAGTTAGAAGAAAGTGCATATATTATGTTCTCAAACAGATTTAAAATGACTTGATGCTGAAGACAGTTGGCTGCTAATTGATTGATTCTCGATACTTTCTTTTCAACTAGTGGTGTCAAAATAGGAGCGAAGAACTGTTTGCTTGGGTATATTTTTAACTGTTTGTCATTAAAATAAGGTATACCATTAAAATAAGGAGCTACTTGTTGTAGTTGTTGTCGAATCCTCATAATTGTTATGGATGGGTAAATTGATTTAAGACTCATTCAAAGCTGTAAATAGCCAACTAGTTTATACACACTATATGCACACTATTAATTGCTTTTGGGAAAGCCCCCTTACTTGCTGAAAGAATTGTTTATTTTTATTATTCAAAATGTATTCATATGTCTTTTATCATATTTCTGTTGACATGCCTATAACATGCCTAAAGCACAGGCTTTCATTGCTAATTATTTTATTAAACTTCATTGTTCGTTTTTATCATGCCATTGTAAAATATCTTTAGAGTGTTTGGTCCTATGCAAATACCAATCACACACACAAAAAAAAATCTTCTCCATCTCCTCTTTCTTGTGTCAGCCATAACCTAACAATCCCACAAATGCCCATCAGCAAGAATGAACTATGTCTCTGGGAACGCATGGGTCATACCATAGCGCTGTACTGATGCAAGCTGATTAAATCAAGCAACACCTTGGGATGTAGATGCCTCCCCCCACCCCAGGTCTATGGCGTATGATGGCGGCTGATGAAGAGCAAGAAGAGACAGACGACAAGGGTAGCCATCAGCTTTGCGCTTGACATTTTGTTCCTCCTGCGTTCAAACAGATTCACACGTTTGCCCTCAGAGCTTCATCAAATAGATGCTTTTCAACAGCAGCCCCATGTTATTACTGACTGAATTATGAACCCTTTTTTCACTGAAAATTAGGTTTTCTAGCCCCAGAAGGTCGTAAAACATTTCAAACCATTTTTCAAATCATCTTGAGTAGTGAACTCACTTTCTTGATGAATTTGTGAGTCATGGGCGATCTTAAATGATGTGAAGCTTATTCGTTGGATCTTTCCATTATCAGCCCTTGAGGCTACATTCGTTTCAAAGGTCTCTGAAATCTACTGAACCGATATTTCCAATTCACAGTAGTGCATATTGATGAGAAAGCAGCTTACAAAACATAATTAAGCATGTAGCGGTATACTCTTTAGTGTAAGATAATACTATGTAAAGGCCTTCAAGTGAAATCAATGAACGAACTGTGTGACGTCATTCCAAACAAAATCAGGCCAAAATGGAGTTCATTTTTGGAGTTCTAAATATTTTGCCAAAGCAAACTTTCCGGAAAGGTTCGCTCTTGCTGCTGAACACCTGAACTTGAGCTCTGCTCTGTGTCTCCGCCTTTCTTTGACATGGAAATCTTCTCCAGTTCATACTTCCAGTCCAGTTCTTCTGTTCAAGGTCAGATGCAAGTAAAAACATAAACACACTGCAGTAGAAATTGATGCTGTAATTTTAATTGAAATCAACACTGTGTCCAAACCAGAAGTGTTAATCAAAGTTTTTCCCAACAAAAACTATTTTAGACAGGGGATTCTATTTAAGAAATAGTTTCTATTGTGGCTGTAACAATAGTATACAAACTATGACAATGATGATCTCAGTTACTGATTAAAATGCTTTAATGTGAGTTTGAATATCATTTTGCATGACGTTTATAGCCATACTGAAAGCAACAATAAGATAGTTTACCTCAGATCTTGAAAACAAATTTAAAGTACCAAGAATGTTCAAACTGTCAACTCATGAACATGAACATGAACATACAAGCGTATTCTATAAAAAAGATTGCATCAGTCACTCAGTATATTTTTGTAATAATGTTAAAGAGGTTTATTAGATTATGTACTTATCCATTTCGTTGCAAGTGCATTGTGCTTGCAGAGATTACCTATCCACATGGGCTTATTATTGGCACTGAATTTTGATTGATTCTGTCGTGGCGTGTCTGGTGTGGACAGACAAATTGCTTGTCACTGGAATCTTATTGCATTGCGTCTAGTTAGGACACGTTGTCTGTCTGGTGTTTTTAATATGCTTAAAGGCAAACCATGTGCAAATTCATCAGTCAACACCATTGCTGAGCATTTTCTCTAAACTGCAGTTTTGATTAAGCACAGTCTCAAAATGTGGTTTGAAACAGGCCCTGTTTCATACCATCACAAACATGTAACCAATCCCATCGTCAAGGTGGGGCTTTTCAAATCATTAGCAAAACCTAAGGATGTTCACTTTTAGAAGATCGTTGTCTGAGATGGTGAATTGGAACGTGGTTTGTGTATTAGTAGCACATTATTAGCACATTATTGTGTGATAATGTAGTCAAGCCAAAGGTTGATGATATGAATTAAGGTTACGTGTGACTGAAATTGTAAACTGAAAATCGGGATGTTCGATTTAGGCTGGAATACACTACACGATTTTTGGAGAGGTTGACGTTAGTTGCCGATTGTCAGAGCCAGTCTACAGATTTGAGTTGACAGATTCAATAGAAAATCTCAGTGTGTATGATGGTCACAGACTTGTTAGATTTTTTGAGCCGATTTTAGAACACATATTATTTTCATTTGTCATGCATCTCCTAGCGACAAGGCACACACTTCTGCATGAGTTTGTTGTGATCGGAATGACTTCAAAGTGTGGTAGTGTATGATCCTCAGTCGTTTAGTGTATATCCCCTTTCACACATACAGACTTTACTAGAAAAATACTGGTAAATTGCCATAAAGAGATCATGTGTGAACAGGCCCTTTTTAAAAATACCAGTGAATTCGTTCCAGCAATTTACCAGTATGAGAAGTTGAAACATTACCAGTGAATTGATGAAATTCTGCTGTGTGTTAACACAGAATGAAAATTACCGGTATGAGCACGTATGAGTTCAGAATGCGGTGATGTAAGACGTCTACTCCGGGCCAATCCAGAGCAATCATAACATTCTGACGCAATGATGATTTACTCTGCGCTGTGTAGTTCCGTTTGAAGTCGTCTAATACAATGTCTCTGGGCCAAAAGATGCTGCATGAATGTGAATGTTTGACACAAAGATGAAAACATCAGCAAAAGCACTGCACTGACCCCGTATACCCCTCCATGTATACGAACACAACTCCAGAAGGTGCTGCCGTTTAGAGGTCATTTCCGTTTAATGATGTAATGTCACACAATTTACCGGTAATTTAAAACCGATATGTGAATGGTGCCATTGCCTGTGTGAACAGCGCATTTTTGAATTTACCAGTAAAGTTGTTCCGGTAATTTTACGGCAATTTACTGGTATTACTGTGAAAGGGGCTTATGATGGACAATTTTTTTCTCTGTGACTATTACATAGTCGGTAAGTGTATGATGCCCTGTATTTTAAGATCTGTCCAGTTTTTAAACATCGTGTAGTGTATTCCAGCTCTAACACTTACATTATAACACTACTCATGAAACAACTTGAAATCCTGAAAACTTGCAACAATTCTTTTTAAAGTGAAAAACAAAAATAAATTTAATGTGCGTATATTTTGACCTTAAGAAATGAATCCATATTAAAATAGATCAGATACTAGCAGAAAATTGCTAGTATCTTAGCTACACAAACTTGATTCCATGCATCATTGTGGTGGAAACCGTGCAGTTGTGTTCACAATGCAAATTGTTGGATTCTCAACATTGCTCTAAGACATAATTGCCAACAACACAGCCGAAACAAAAATATTTGAGTCATATAATGTGTTACTTAATTGTGATGTATTTTGCCATAATCTATCACAGAAATCTTTTGGCACTCATAATTGGAATAGCCAGAGCAATACCACTTTGTTAGAGATGAGAGAACCATTTTGCTATAACATCAAATAGACTTTCAAGCCATGGCTGAATATGTCCCATTCATATTTATCAAGGCTGAGCTCGCTGCTTCTCCCTAGACCTCAATGTGCCTCACCGAGTTATGCGTTAGCTTATCCCGCACATGTCCCCTCAAACTGGTAACGTCACATATCCAACACACACGGCTCTCTCTAATGGGAGCAGAGGTTACACGGCAGGCAGCAATTATCACAAATGGATGAGTTCAAACCGACTGAAAGACATTTGATTAGAGCCCTCTGTTACCGCCACGGTGCTAATGACGTACATCAGGGCCTAGCTGTAGGAAAACTGCTCAGACAGAACAGGAACAGAAAGTATCATCTAGATCCCTGCGGAACCTTTTGATGTGATAAGCTGAAGACTGGCAGATGTGGCCGTAGCTGAAGCTAACGCTAATGCAGCGTGAATTCTGGTTGTAGTCTTTTCCTGCCAAAATCGCACACCACCTTCAGATGAGAAGTTGCTCAGCACCAGCTGGGCTGGTGTGTCTGCTAGCTAAAGGCCTTCAGTGTTTCCCAGTGCATCGATTTGCTTCAGAGCCTTTATCCTTAATGGTGTATTCATGCATTGTAAGGCAGAACCAAAATTTAAAAAAAAAAAACATCCCCATTTGCTGTTGTCATTCTAAGCATATGATTACTTGACAGTTCATATTACTTATTATTACGTGGGTGGTGCTAATGCGAATATCAAAACGTGTTATAGCTATCTCCAGGACTTTTATCTGTTCTAAGCTTTGATGCATGTGTAATACTACCCATGATTGATGTTTCATCGGATCTGTTGTCCGCAATCAAACATTCTCCGCCCACCAGTTAACCACTAAGCTAGAAGGATAGTCTATATAATTCCTATTTTATGATACAAAAACATATGAGGCATTCAGTATTTACATTTATTTTACCTATTGTTTATCTTTAAAAAAAAAAAAAAAGTGCCTTCTGATGTTGATGTCTGTTCATCAGCCAAGCAGACACAGTTGTTGCCCAATCCTGATAATCTCAAAATGGCAAATGCGAACCAATTAATAGGTTTAGCATTAGCATGCACACTCCTGTTTTGTAAAATCTTGCCAAACGCATATTTGATTGTCTATACGGCCTATAATATAATCATTTTTAAATATATATTTTCCTTTATTCTTCTTTTAGGACACAGCACTGGATCCAGGAGAAGATGTGGCACTTCTATCCGTTAGTTTTGAAGATGCTGAAGCCACACAAGTCTTTCCAAAACTCTACCTGTCTCCCAGCATTGAGCAGTGAGTGACTTCACCCTATTCCATTCAAGTAAAAATTCATTTTCCCAGGTCATACAGAATTGGGATGTTAAAGAACCTCAGGAGATTGGGGCAGGATATATTAAAGGGCTAGTCCCTTTTTAATTGGCAGTAAAAACGTGAAATCCTTCTAACTATCTCTAGTCAATTGCCAGCGCTATTTCAGGGGTGGATATTCTCATTCTAACATTTTATTTACCTAAAAAGTTTAGCAAATTTTCACAGACAGGAAAGACTTTCGATCTTAAATTCTTGTATTTGCTAATAATAATTTAATGAAATTAATTTAGTAAAAATTGCTTTCCGGGTCTTTGTACTGTTATTTAAGAGATTGAAGCACACGACTTATGACACACCTTATCCAACTGCCAACTTGAGTAATTGAACTAAAGACAGCACTTCCTCTTCTGCTGTTTACTTCCTGAAATCCTGGAGGAATTGAGAATTAGTCAGTAAAAAAAAGGGTTCTATTTACGCAAGGACAAGAGCCGTTATTAAAGGGTTCGGTTATTGATGTGACTTGCAGAACATGACATTACTGACTGTTTTCAGTTACAAAACAAAATTCTTCCCACCTGTTCAGTGTTTGTGCATTACAACCTGCAATTAATTTGATCTTGTGCACCATGGAACATGTTCATAAATAGTGGTACTCATCCACTCCTGCTTTTGTAATTTCATGTGACATTGCTGCAGCTGTTAAGGGATTTACAGATGATCAACATGTTGTCAGTACAAGACCGAGAATTATTTCTTCCATTCTCTGTCGCTGCATGGAGAGAGCACGGCAGTGAACAACCACTTTTTAGCCTTGGTTTTGATTTTTTCCATTTCGCCCTTAGAGCTCATAGTACATCTGCAATGAGAAGTTTATGCATTCTAACCCACAATCAATGTTTCTGTTGGGAAAATAAATGGCATTAACTTCTGGAACCCTGTTATTGTGCTCTTTTTAAGCCAGATCTGTATGAACTAAGGCTTCACCAATGAATCCTGATTGATAATTTTGCTATAATTTTATTATATGTAGTACAATATGGAAGTATAAAGTTGTAATCTACTTTTTCAGCCATGAAATTTGCAAAAATGGCTGTAGTCAGCCCGACATTTCCCTCTGCCCTCTGCAGTATCTAGAACACAAGGTCACTTCTCAGAAGGAATGTAGGAAACTTCAGTGTGACTTCACAACAGATAGATCTCAGTGGGCAAGGTCTACTAATGCCAGCCTCTGGGTGCCTGATGATTTTTTTTTTTTTTTTGTCTTTCATTCTCTGTGCTGTCCTCCATCCACTCAAATCAGCGTAGCAGGAGGGGAGGAGGAGGAACAAGCCCGTTTGTTTGCTCTGCAGCCATGTCAGCTTCTATCTGTCATGGCCACACTATCTCCACCCCGTTATATTATGGGGGTTTGGATAATACAGGACCACACAGGGTTGACCTTGCCTCCACGCATGCACGGTATCAGCTCAGACTAGGGTGACTTAGGAGAAGGGACAGGCGGGTGGGAGAATATGTGTGTCTGTGGGTGTGTGTTTTTTTTTCCAAAGGTAGAGCCAGGGGGACAAAGCAATGCTGGAAATGTAGAAACGGGGCTTCTGAGGACATACCTGAAAAATAATGAATACTAAAACAGTGGCACAGTGTTTTTGAAGCCCACTTTTCTGTCTGCGATTTGAACTTTTTGCACAGATTCTAATGCTCATACAATACACACATTGTAAACAGATTTTTTTTTTTTCGTGAGTGGGTGGATGTTTATACCTGATTTGAGTTGAATTTGTATTGGACATTTCTTGTGCTGATGTTGTGTGTGTGTGTGTGTGTGTGTGTGTGTGCACGTTTCTTGTGCCGCTAGCTCTGTTCTGTTGTTTTACCATTTGGCGCTGGCATTCATGTTCTGTGGTTTCAACTTCAGCACAGTCTATAGCAGGCATCCTCAAATCTGGCCCACTCCTGCAGAGTTTAGCTCTAACCATAATCAAACACACCTGAGCATGCTAATCAGAGTCTTCAAGATCATTAGAAAATCAAAGGTAAGTGAGTTTGATCAGGGTTGGAGCTAAACTCTGCAGCAGATTGACTCCCCAGGGAAAGATTTGAGGAACCCTGGTCTATAGTGTTGCTATAGGTACTAAAGGATACTCTAACCAGAAATGAAAATTGTCATTATTTACTCACCCTCATGTAGTTCCAAAACTGTATGCATTTCTTTCTACTGTGAAACAAAAAAGAAGATATTTTGAAGAACATTCCAAACCAAGCAACATTGGAGCCCATTGACTTGTTCATGCTTCCTTTTGTAAAATGAAAGCAACACATGCACTATATTTCAAGTCTTCTGAAGCCGTATGATAGCTTGATTTAATATTTTTGAGAAACAGATTGAAATTTAAGCCTTATTCAATTACTTTTCCTGCCACTGCAGCCCTCAAATCTTATTGGCATTTTTGTTATTTAAAATACGGTTTGTGAAGACCTTCTGCAGCAAGTTTGACATCATATATGTAGATCTTCCAACCCGATCTCACTGGAAAAAGTAACAATTTGGTGGCAGTTTCATGTGAATTCACACTGTATGAAAATGAAAATGAAAAAAAAATGTAAGCATTAATGTCCACCCCTAACCCCACACCTTTATCACCGGGACTTAAGCAGATCATACGAAAATGTATGGTTGTGTGAGTTCATATGAATTAGCCACCAAAATAGTAAAAAATTGCCATGAAATTGTGTTGGATATGCATTAGTTTTCATGTGACTTGAACAATTAAAATGTGGCAAGTTTAACTGTCCTGGAGAAATTTCCAGGAAATAACCACCATATTTGAGGTATCCTCACACACAGCTATCGCACAGTATGTCTTCAAAATAACATCAATGTAATACACAAGTCATACGGGTAACTTTGCTTAGTGGTCCTATTTTGGACCATGATGGATTGGGCCAGGACATTTCAAGCGAGGAACATGGAACCATGGAAGCGAGGCTTGGCTTGGATTGGCTCCCATGGCTCTCAGCCCCGCCCGACTTGTCATAAAAATTTTAAGCTCTGCTAACTTTAAAAAATTGAGTTCGTTTACTCAAATGTTTTGAGGCAATACGTTTCCTCAAATGTTTTGAGTATTCTTAACTTATCAGGTTTTACAGTGCACAGAAAAAGTAATTTACAGGTTTGGAAGGACATACGAGTGAGTAAATAATAATGACAGAATTTTCATTTTGGTTGAACAATTTCTTTAAACAAACCCAGCACATGTGAGGAATCCCCTGCTTCAGCTCTCATGCAGGCTGGCACAGAATGCATCCCCTCCAGCCAGCCAGTCATGCGGCCGTCCCTGCGGCCCCGTCACAGAACCAGAGAGAGAGTGAGTGGGACTTGAAAGAGAAGTGCAAGAGAGAGGTCGCTCTCAGCCTGCCTGAGCTGAGTGAAATAAAACCCTCCCAGGAATCCTTCTCTCTATCTCTGTCTCTGTCTCTCTTTCTCTGAATCCACACATCCAGGTTTACCCGGCGTATCGCTCTTGCAGTGATGGCCGCTCTCTACTCCCACACAGCAGGCTGTGTTATTATGACTGTGAAGTGCTCACTGAGTTTGACAGTGGACTTCACATCTCCTTCAACATGTGATGGTGCGAGATCGACTCCTACACATTCTATAGTTTGACAGCACTGTGAACACTTTTCCCCCCCCTTCTCCACTCTTTTTTCTCTCTTCTGTTTTTGATTGCATTTCTGTCTGTTTAGAAGACAGCTATTTGTTGGTTGTGCTTTGTATTATTGTGCAGATTGTTTGCATGTTTTCTCGTTTGTCTCTGGTTGTTGTTTATTCTGTTCTGTTCTTTGTTCTTGAGTTCGTAAAACAGTGTGGGTCTATTTCCAAGCCCAATAACATTCTGAAAAGCACAAAAGAAACTTTTGAAAAGAAATTTTCAGCAGCCATTACTCTTTCAGAAATCATTAATAATTATAATAATTAATAAGAAGAATTATCAATTATTATTGGTACTCAGTTATTAATACATTTTTATTACTATCAATGTTGAAAACAATTTTGGCACTTAATATTTTTGTGGAAATCAGGGTGGATTCTTTTTTTTCCAGAATTATTTTATGAATAGAAAATTCAAAATAACAGCATTTATTTGAAATATAAGTCTTTTGTAACGTTATACATGTCTTTACTCTCAATTTTGATCAATTGTGAGTCATTGCTGAGTAAAAGTACTGATTTATTTAAAAAATCTTTTGAATGGTAGTGTAAAAAAAATATTAAACTGCTTTCAATACTGATAATAAGAAGAAATGTTCCCTGAGCACCATGAGTCATGTTGAAAATTCAGCTTTGGATCACAGGAATAAAGTACTTTTTAAAATCTCTTAAAATATGAAACAGTTCTTTTATTATTTTTGTCATTTTTTTTTTTTTTTTTATAGGAACAGTTTAAAAACAAGTCTTTTGATACTGTGTTTTTTTTTTGTTTTGTTTTTTTCTGTGCTTCATGCCTTAAAGCAAGGTAGGGCAAATTCAGTCCATCCCTGCCTTAAAGGAGACCTGTTATGCAAAAATCACTTTTATAAGGTGTTTGAACACAGTTGTGTGGCTGCAGTGTGTGAAAACAACCAGCCTATAATGTAAAAAATCCACCAACTCATGTTTTTTATAAAACCAATAAATCATGAACAGTCTCTCCAAAAGAGCTGTTTCAGATTCTCCCTCTGTGCACGTCACCGAGGGGAAAAAGTCTCGCCCATTTGTGACGCTCTCTGCCCTATTAGCATAAACACAGCCCTGAGTGAGAAGCTGCGGTCTGGAATTACTGGAGATATATACAATGTCAGTGCCAAAGAGGCATTACAAGTGTTGTGTTTTGGGATGCACTAATGAACATAGGAGTCACCATAATCTCCCCTCATCTGAGCCGAGGACACTGTGGTTAAATTTCATTTTCGAAGGAAATATCCCAAAAAAATTGGTAACGCCCCCTATATGTTTAGGAATCAATATCAACACTTCGTGCACGAACGTCAGCTCCAGACAAAGTATGTATCACGCGTTTGTTTCCAAATTGCCTTTCTGAAAGAGCTTCTTGGCACTCTTAAAGGCTAATTGCTAAAGCTAGCATTGTCTCTGCTTGTTTTCACTGATGCTGCCTTCAAGTGCTACCAGAATGATCTTAAATAGAAATGTGGTAGTTAAAAGTTGCATATGAAAGCAATCTGAGTCGATCGCTTGAAGTTGTCAGAAGTGGGACTTATAAAGTTTGTGATAACATGAGACCAGCTATGTTATTATTTTTATCCCGCCGTGCTCCCCGTCTGTGTAATTCATAAATGCAAAATTTATTATGCACAGTATAATCAGATGACTGACTTGAACCGAGTCAGATGACTGAAACTGAGTACGTTTTCTGTAAAGATAACAGGCTTGTACTAATACTGGAATGTTTATTTGCAAAGGCTAGCACTGCTAATGCCGGAGCTTGAGCTCTTGAAGCTCCGCCCTCTTCTCTGGGAGCAACAGCTCATTTGCATTTAAAGCAACATACTCAAAATCAGCGTGTTTGGGCTCATACCCTAAAAGTGGCAATTTTAACAAGCTATAAAAATTTATCTGTGGGGTATTCTGAGCTAAAATTTCACATATACGCTCTGGGGACATCAGAGACTTATTTTACATCATGTAAAAGGGGCATAATAGGTCCCCTTTAAAGCAACTTTTACTTGATCTATGACTATATTCAAGATATATTAGATATAATACCGTTCTCATTTTTATTTTTTTTTCGTCTGTTGGCTTCTGTGAATCCCTGTAATATCTGCTCAAGCAAGTCAGAACAGAATATTCTTAGACAACTTCAGTTCAAGGTTGTAATTCCATAATCTTACCTAAAAATATCGCCTGCTGAGATTTTTCGTGGTTGCTTCAAATAGCTATTAAACAAATATCCCCATAAGCCTATCCTGTTCCAACAGACAAATTCTCATCTACTCTGGGGTGCTTATGGCTGCTGGCGTTATGCCTGCACACAACCTGCAAATGCTGGGACAAAGCGTAATATTAGTGCTCTTTGCTAAGGTATAGTCATGCAGTACATAGGGTCAGAGATTTTTCAGAATCTTACAACCTTAGTATTAAACATCGACGCATAACTCAGAATATCTAGGGAAGAACTTACAGGGGCATTTACTAACAACCTAGCAACCACACGAACACCTTAGCACCACGCCAACAATGTTTGCACAGGCAAGCATCACACACATCAGAATCAAGCTGTATCTCCATGGAGATGCTGCTCTATTGTCTTTGTAGCACAGCGACAACATTTTGTTATGACTGAGCCCAATGGAGAATTGACAGCTGAATAGCGTTTGAGTGGCGTTCCTCTTCATTTCCTGTTTCCGCAGTTAATAAATAACACGTCTGTGCATTAACATCTTTAAACAGTCCATGAATATACTTCAGGAGCTTGATGGACGTGAATGACATTTCCATGCTTGTATATTGCCAAAGACTGTTTCAGCAAAAGGTAATCTTACTGTCAGTCAAGGGCATTGTTGATCTAAACTAAACTGACAGAGGATTCTAGATGCTATTCTTCATATATTCAGAGACTAGCAGAATATCTGAAATTTCTTTTTTCCCCTCTTTTTTTTTTAATAATTGACTATTTTGTAATCTTCCTTCATATTCTATTAAGAGATCCCTCTTATTTGTTCAGCTGTTTATAAAAAGACTGTCCAAGTAAAAATAAGCAACTAACAACCAAACCTCCAAGATAAGAGCCGTTAATGGAGGTTCTCTTTTTTCATCATATTTTTCATGAACCTATCACATCATCTCATCCTTCATTGATCTGGCAAGTTCCACTGTTCTCTGAGAATCCTGTCTATATGTGGGTTTTTTTCTCTCTTCCCTTCTGCTGTATAGCAGAACACTCATCTGTTCATGTGTAAAGCAGGGGGAGAATGTATGGTGCAGATTTCTAAGCACAGATGCAGTGTAGACCAGCAAAGTCCAATTCTGGGAAGAAAAAAAAAAAACTTTCCTTGAATGCATTGTAAGTCGTTATGTATAAAAGCATAGTCCAAGATTTAGTCCAAGACCATTCTACTAATCATTTTAATCACAACGTCTTGAACAAATGATAAAAATTTGAATGTAAAACATGATTGAATTTCTAGGTTACACTTTATTTTAAGGTGTCCCTGTTATAGTGTAATTACACATGTAAGTACTGATTAATATTAATTAACTGCATGTACTTACTATATGGTTAGGATTAGGGTTCGTCTTAGGGTTACTTGCATGTAATTATGCATAATTTATTGTTATTATAATAGTAAGTACATGTAACATGTAACAAGGGCACCTTAAAATAAAGTGTTACCAAATTCTGTTTCTTATATATCATTTATGCATAGGCCTTTGATGTTAAATGCTTGGGAGGGAGAAAAAAAAACAGCCAGCAAGTTCCCAGCATACAAAGCACCTCTTGAAATTGTTTGAGAAAATGCAGAGTGTGCAGAGCTGTAATAGTCTTCAAAGGACTACTTTTAAGAAGCTAAAATATAGGAGAGTTTTCATTTATTAAACATTTTTGGTCACAGAAATTTCCATTTGTTATTCCACAGTTTTGATGGCTTTAATAGTATAATAAAATGTGAAAAATCGTAGTTATAAAGAATGAGTAGATGATATATTGTATAATTACGGAAATGGGTTGTAGATGCTTTTCCGGGTTCTGCACACTAAAGTACTTCAGAATTCCCAAACTGAACACAGAGGAGTGTTTAGGCAGTGATGCCCGAAAATCAGTTACTCAATGCTTTCGCCAAATGTTGACTTCCAGAAACACTGATTTTGCTATATGGGATACAGGAACTGTCCATAACATTATTCCTTTTAAGGCATGTAGGGCTGAATTAAAATGTTATTTATATTCTTTTATTTCTTCATCTTTCTCTCTCAGTGCACTTGGAGGATCTTCGGCATTACACATCCCAGCATTCCCCAGTGGTGGCTGCCTCATTGACTATGTGCCTCAAGTGTGCCAATTACTCACAAACAAGGTAAAGAATAATCCTTTCTTTCTGTTTGTGCGTTCCTTCATTTAAATACTATGATCGTATAATCAGTTTGGTTACACTATCAGTGAAGTGTGGGTTTGTTTATAGTACACAGTGATGTGTACGGATGGTAAAGTATGAATCGCATGCATGTGTTTTTATTTGTTTATGTGCGTTTCTGATCAGTTTAGAGAAGGCCTTATGACAAGCAGAAATAAGATGGAGAAAATGTGACTGTCACTAGCCTGAGGAGTGACTGACATTCCTTTCCCCTGACATCTCTACTTCAGTTCAGCCCCACTCCTCATATCCACACAGACAGCATGAATAATCAACCCTTCCAATCTTCCACTTCATGCCCCACCAGTGGCCACCAGCTCCTCAGGACACACTCACTCACCTGAACTAGGGTCACACATTAGTCTACTTGAAAATGACAAAATTGACAACAGAGAACTTTTCTTGCCCCAGTTTTACATTTATTTTAGAGAAACTGGATTCATACAGATGATGTGTTTCAGAGTGCTTATATCTACTCCAGTGCTTGAAGCGTAGTGTACTGACTCAGAGAGATTTTTGGAGTCATTAAACGTCATCACACCAAACAGGAAAACTAACCTACTCACTATTTTGCTTTCACAGCCTACTTTTGTTTAGAATCACAGTCTTGCAAACTATTCTTACTGAAAGTGTTGTTGGAAACTTGTTGGACCGCCACGTGGTACTTTTATAAGCCTCCGTTTGGATTTTTACTTTTGCAGATTGTATTTATGCTTCAAAATTCAAAAAAGTTGTGTTCATTTGTTAATCATGATGAACAAAATGTGTAAGCTTCATTAATAATCATTGGGTTTCTGTTGAGGGTACCACGGTGATGGATTGGCCTACAAAAAAACAAAAATGCCATCACAACAGCACTCTGTAGTTTGTGTTGACAGACCAAAATTGAAACCATTATTCACTGATCATTTTCAGCTCTGCTGCAGCTCTCAGATCAGATATGGTGCAAGTTTCATGACCCACATCGTGTTTGTGAAAATGACACTATTATGACAGGTCACATCTGTGTCAGTAAAACTGGTTATGAATGGTATTTTCTATTCCAGAATGAGCACACAGACACCGAAGGCTGGACTCTGAACTTTTGTGATAAAGCATGTTCTGTGATCACTGATCTCACCTGTCAGCATCTCCCACGCTCCTTGTGTGGGTGTAGAGTTCACTGATCCAAAGTTCCTGACACACCTCCTCTAAACAAACAAGGCTTAGAGAAACAAAAAGAACAAGTGTGTGACTTGCATTGAGCAGCATAATGTTTCTTTCAGATGTGGGTCTTCTCTAAAAACACGCTGAATCATGAAACAGAGATCAGCATTGATTCTTACATCACACATCATACACACCAACAACAGAGCTGCTCTCCTCTTGATCTCACCTGTGAAAAACATATCACTCACTTCGTATCGAGCAAATATTTCTAATCTGATCTAATAAGCCAGTGCTGGAAAGACAGGGAACGTTTTCTTTTATCCATTTCCAAATTTGCACATCTGCAAATTGTTTCACCTTTTGAGATATGTAGGGTGTTGTTTTACACAAAGAAGATGGTAATTTGATTTCCGGCTCTTGTTTAATGTGTACAGGACTCGTCATGTCTCTTCCTATCATTTTTTTGTATACTGTTTTGGCAAACCATTAGAATAATTTCGCTAATAACAATGTTCTTTGACAAAAGGTTTTTGGAAAAATAAAATCATCATGATGCTGATTGATACAGATAGTTAAATTGTTTTAATGAAAGCATACTGTTTATGTGAAAATATTTGTTAAATGTTGATACATTGAAATTAATTAATGAAATGTTTTGTTCAATTTTGTACTTTTTCATCAACTAAATTGATATTGTCAAAAATATGTTAAATTGTTCAATTGAATATAAAGGCCCCGTTATACTTCAAACGAAATCGAAGAACGAACTGATATGACGTCATTTCCAACAAAATCAGACCGAAACGAAGTTCGTTTTGAGTTCGTTTCCGCAGTTCGAAACAGCTCACCAAAGCAAACTTTCTGGGGGAGTTCGTTTTGGCTCCTAAACACCTTTGAGCTACCATTGGTCCGTGGCGATTACGCAATCGGTGGGTGTGTTCTGGAGCTCCATCTTCTTTGACGCGCAATTTTTTTTTTCCCAGTTCGTTTCTTATTCAACAAAGGTCAGGCAGGGGAACAACATCTCCAAGTCACTAGCAATACATTGTGTCCAATAGCTGAGCTGCCACAAATATATCCGCACCTGTACGATCGCTCGCGGAGAGACTTCAGAGAAAGCATTTAATTCCTAGAAAGATATTGCAACAAAGCTTGGTGTCGACGACCCGGAGTTATGCAAAAAGCGACGTAGAGAAACATCAGCTGCAAGTTTTCCAAAGCCATGAAAAGTATGAAACGAAAGAGTAAAGATATAAGGTAGCAAGTACCAAATACATGTGTTTCAAATACATGTTACACCATACTACTACTGCTGCTGTTGTTCTTTCAATAAGCGAATTTAAAAGGTATACAATAAATGAAATGCCAAAAGAACATAAAATAATAAACCTTTGTTTTTTATCAAATTATGACAACACATAAAATATAAAAACGTGTAATAATTTATCCAGTTTAATAAAAGACCTAGATACACCTTCATTGAATCGTTGTTGTGTTTAGGGCAGACGCACGAGCATCGCGATACGTTTACATTAATCTACACCCCGCCTCCAGAAGCGTGGGGTGTTGGAATGTTCGAAAATAGTATACCATCGCTCAGCCTTTTCGAACTTCCTTTTGCCCCCAAACGAAGAACGAAAACAAACTTCGTTTGAAGTATATCGGGGCCTTAAAGTAAAAAGTTAAACTGAATAACATTAATAAAAGTGACATTAAATAGTAACTAAATTTAATGAATAATTTTGTCCGAAGACTAAAAACTTTGACTAAAAGTAAAGGTTGTAAAACAAAATGTAAAAATAACTGAGGTAAACAATGACAAGCCTTGGTGCTCATACAGGTTTGAATCTGACCTTTGTGTCTTAAACCAATTTTCACCTCTCTTTCCACAAATAATTCTATATCTATACTGTTGTCAATGAAGACTTCAAAAATTAGTACTGTGGATTCCAAGAGGCTCGCCATTTGGCTCGTACCTTTATAACTTCAGCATTACGTGGTTTCAGTCAAACTGTAAGAGTCAGTTTTCCTCCAGAATGTTTTGTGGTGACAAATAGAATATTGGCATTAAACTCCCAAAATGTACAACCATACAGTTAGAGAACTGCAGTCTGCCAGAACATGATTTGCTAAATTCAGGGTTATTTATGTACATCTAAGAGGTCAGAGAGTGTAGGTCACCATCAAGCAGTTCGGGACCTGAGGGTCTTTCACCTGCATCCAGTGGAGGTCAGAGCTATGGCTCTCTCGGACTGCCACAAGCTATCCATCTGCCATGCAGGGAAACAAACACTGGGAAGCAAAAACCTTTCCTGGATGCTGAATTTCTTGGAAGCAAAGGCTTCCAAGCAAACTCTTTTCTTGCTATTAATGTACTATAGAGCCCTAGATATGAGCTATATATATCACCACACTTCTACACAGAAAGCATTGTGTGTAAGTGAATATGAAATATATGTATTTTTTATTAATTCCAGTAGAAAGTGTTGTTGAATTTCCTGTCATAAGACAACACAGTTAGAGCCCTGGCCTCTACTGGTAATGTACCTGCTCATTCACATTTAGCCGTGATGCTTATGCAGGCAGTGTGAGTTTAAATCTTCCTCGTGTCACTTACCCAGGCAATCAGGCAAATGATTTCTTCAGACAATGTCAGGTCAAGTCAAATTTATTTATATGGCATTTTATAAAATACAGATTGTTTTAAAACAGATTCACAGTAATAAATAGGAAAATAGCAATAATGTTAGGGGCTGTTTGTTCACACAGAACATGTTTTTCCATTCCACTGTGGGGGGGGGGTTTTCTCATTGATTAAAAACACGCATTTGACAGTTGCGCTTGCTTCTTGCATCTTCTTGCATCTTCAGCATATCATGTGATAAAGTTTTTTTTTTAATCCACTCCACTGCCCACATTTTACATTTTCAAAACAAAAACATGTTTGTGTGAATGACCCCTTAATGTTGTAAAATTGATCCTTTAAAAAAAATCAATTTCAGTTGTAAAGCCATTCTACAGAATATAATAGTGTCTTTATTCAGCTGAAGTCAGATCAATGTTAATTCAGTTCAGTTCAATAACAGTGTTGGTTTTGCAAGGTTAGTGTCATTATCCACCTCAATTCTGTTCATTGTGAAAAATTGCTTCTGGTATGCAGGGACTTTATTCTTTCAGCCACATTCATTTGGTTATTTTTCCAGCGATAAACTTTCATTTCATTCTTTTTTTATTTCTTTTTTCTTAAAACAGGTCCAGTATGTCATTCAAGGATATCACAAGAGGAGAGAATACATTGCTGCTTTTCTCAGTCACTTTGGAATGTGAGTCTGTTTTTCCCCTTAAATACTGCTTAATTTATCTCTGTGACGTTTAGAGTAAACCATATTCATTTAGCAGCCATTTAACAGCTTAAGAATGAGAAAAACACAAGCAATTTATCACAAAAGGAGCCTAATAAATGAACAGTGTTATTACTAACTTCAGTAGTGAACTTGAATTGTACGAATTCAGATTCTTTGCCAGATTTTTCTGCATAAACTTTTAACCCAGTGGAAAGCTAAAAGTGATGTGATACACTTGAGGCATATAAACCTCCAAATCGAGACAATGAATAAATAAAACTGGTCTTGCAAGCCTATACCTGTAGTGGTAACCAGTATAGCTACTTACCACACCCCTGAGATCATGAGAAATTAGTTACCAACATTAATTCCTTTTTTTTAATTACTTAGTATAATTCTGCTTCTAATCTCATAAACAAGTACAAACAGCAACTTTATAATGGGCTGTAATACACAAGGCACCAAGATGTCTCCAGTTTATTAACACGCCTTAATACGTTGTCAGACAAGGCAGTCTGGCAAGAGGCACAACCTAGCACATTAATTTGTTAAATGTGAAGTAGTATTAATGAAGGCTATTATGGGAAACTTGTTTTTTGGGGGGGATTTAGTATAGGACAACGCATTATTCATATCTCTTGCATCACCAAGAATACGTGGTTATTCAGTTTGGTTCTCTTTACAATTACCATTTTTAATATCTCTGATAATAACCCAGAAGATACTATGGCCAATATTCAGGGAAGATGCCAAGATGTCTTTATCTTATATTTTATACAACGATATTATCAAGAATGAATATTACTCTGTTTTGACTACACAGGGGTGTGGTAGAGTACGATGCTGTTGGGTTTACCAAGCTCACCCTTCTGCTCATGTGGAAAGACTTCTGCTTCCTGGTCCATGGTGAGATACACAAACGTGTTCCCTTTATGCAACCCAGGGTCATTGGAAATACTTGACTCTGGCAACATTTCTGCAAAAAACTGAAATACCTTGCTCCGGGTACATTTTGCTGTACTTTTCCGATATATATATATATATATATACACACACACACATGGTCAGAATTGTTGGTACCCTTGGTAAATATGATCAAAGAAGGCTGTGAAAATTAATCTGCATTGTTAATCCTTTTGATCTATTATTTAAAAAATTCACAAAAATCTAACCTTTCATTGGAGAATAAGAATTTAAAATGGGGGAAATATCATTATGAAATAAATGTTTTCTCTAATACACATTGGACACAATTAACGGTACCCTTTTATTCAATACTTTTTGAAACCTACATTTGCCAAAATAGTATAGGAGTTTTCTCCTATAATGCCTGATGAGGTTAGAGAACACCTGACAAAGAGATCAGAGACCATTCCTTCATCCAGAATCTCTCCAGATCCTTCAGATTCCCAGCTCCATGTTGGTGCTTCTTCTCTTCAGTTCACCTCACTCATTTTCTACAGGGTTCAGGTCAGAGGACTGGAATGGCCATAGCAGAAGCTTGGTTTTGTGCCCAGTGACCCATTTTTGTGTTGTTTTTGAGGTTTGTGTTTGGATTATTATATGGTTGGAAGATCCAAACATGGCCCATTATAAGATTTCTAACAGAGTCAGTCACTTGTTGATTTTTTTATCTGTTGGTATTTGATAGAATCCATGATGCCATGTGTCTAAACAAGATGTCCAGGACCTCCAGCAGAAATATAGGCCCACAACATCAAAAATACAGCAATATATTTCATTGTACACATGGGGTACTTTTTTATCCCTGTGTTCACCAAACCCATCTTGAGTGTTTGCTGCTAAAAAGCTAAATTTTTAGTTTCATCTGACCATAGAAGCCAGTCCCATTTGAAGTTCCAGTCGTGTCTGACAACTGAGTATGCTGGAGATTGTTTATTGGTGAAAGCATTTTCTTTTCTTGACTTTTTTTTCTTGAAGCCCTCCCAAACAACATGTGGTGATGTAGGTGCTGTTTGCTCATTTTTTTAAAGGTTTTCTGACCCCAAAACTCAACCTTTTTCTGCGATTCTCCAGCTGTGGTCCTTGGAGAGTCTTTAGCCACTCAAATTCTCCTTCTCACCATGCATTAGGACGATATAGACACACGTCCTCTTCCAGACAGTTTCGTAACATTTTATGTTGATTGGAAATTCTTAATTATTGCCCTGATGGTGGAAATGTGAATTTTCACTGCTCTAGCTCTTTTCTTAAAGCCACTTCACTAATTTGTGAAGCTCAATTATCTTTTGCTGCACATCAGAAATATATTCTTTGGTTTTTCTCATTGTGATGGGTGATTAATTTGGAATTTGGCCTTTGTTTTCCCTCCTATTTATATTTCTGTGAAACAGGAAGCCATGGCTGGATAATTTCATGTTCATATCATGCTGGTGTACTCAAAATTGTGAATATGAATGGGAATATATTTCACATATACTTTATTCATAAGACTTTCTAGGGGTGCCAGTAGTTGTGTCCAACATGTATTTGAGAAAAAAACAAACAAACATTTATTTCATAATAATATTTCCACCAATTTTAAATTCTTATTCTCCAATGAAAGCTTAAATGTTTGTAATTTAAAAAAAAAAAAAAGATCAAAAGGATTAACAATACACATTTATTTTCACAGCCTTCTTTGATCATATTTACCAAGGGTACCAACAATTCTGACCACGTGTGTATATATATATATATATATTTTTTTTTTTTTTCATTGCAGATAAAAATGCGTTTGCAACCATGCCATTTTAGTTTACAGAAGTCTTTGAGCTATTTTGTTTTGTTTTTGTTTTTTTTTGCAGTGTTGTAGAAATGTAGCCATATGTCCAGTGAGCCTGAGTTGCCTTTATATATTGTGAAAATATGAACTTCTGTCACTGGTTCGTGGTGGTATCTTTCATGCTTCACCATTTTTGTTCTGGATAATCTGTATTTGAGCTGTTTTCCCTGCTGTCTTGTTGTAGTGGACCTGCCTTTATACTTCCCTCGAGATCAACCCACCCTCACGTTTCAGTCTATCTATCACTTCACCAGCAGTGGGCAGCTATACTCTCAGGTGCAGAAATCTTACCCCTACAGTCCACGCTGGGACGGCAACGAGATGGCCAAGCGAGCTAAGTAAGAACAAATGAATTATGAATCCTCCCAACAAAGAGCAACCGATAGTTTACTCCCTGTGAAATGGTATACCTCTCATTTGGTTCCACTTCATGCAGTTAAAGTGAGTTTTCTGGAGTCTACTGGAATGTGTAGCGTTCACCTTTGGACTTTTTCACCCAGCCACACCTCATAGCTGGAGAGCACTCTTTGTGCTGAGTGTGATAAGTGTTAGTGATAATACATTTCTTCTGTTTGTGTTCGGCCCGTATCTCATCTCTGCTTGGATAAGTTTTCCTTTGGCTTTCTGGCTTGGCTTTAATCGAGCAGTGATTAAAAATGTCGATATCCTAATTAACTTTACCAGCTTGTATGGACATTTGTTTTGTCTTTTCTGTAATTTGGCCTTATTAGTTGTAGTTTGTATTTCCCATCTTTTTGAACATATATGTGTTGTCGCAATACAAAAAAAAAAATAATAATATGTACCAAAAATGTAAGTTGTCAATACCAGCATAATCTAATGATTCTTTATACTGATTTGTGATCCAACAGCAAAAATTGTCATTAAAAATGTAACTGTTCATATAAATATTAACACATTAAATGAAGTAGTCTTGCATTTTCAAATTTTCTAATAATTAGTCAAGTTAACATTCAGAAGGTGATTCAGGGTGATTTCACATGTAAGTTTCTACATGACACTACTGTTGTCGTGTCTCTTTCTCTTTCTTTTCTGTTTCGCTCACTTTCGTTTTCTCTCTCCCACAGGGCTTACTTCAAAAGCTTTATCCCTCAGTTCCAGGAGGGGGCTTTTGCCAACGGAAAACTGTAGATTTACTATGTGAATTAGGAGCTCTCTGATTTGAATGGTGGGTCTATGAACATGATGTACAGGAGACAAGCAGGAGTCTGTAAAAGAAACCTGACTCACAAGTCTGCCAACTGGTCTTCTTCAGTGCTCTGGCCCTCACAAGCAATGTCATTTGGTACATTTACAAATACTGTGTGTATTTTTTTTTATAATTTATAAGCTATTTGTGTTTTCCCATGTTCTTTACGAATACATTGCATCAATAAATCAAGTTACTTTGCTGCTTTACTCGTTTTCTGGTTTTTGTTACTCTGATGTGTTTTAATATTAGTTTTACTTTTAAGGTGTTTTACATTTTTATTCATCCACAGATTAATTTGTTTTGTACCTGTTTACTTTAGGCAAATCTGATAAATCATTAGCTGAGCTATATCAGTGTGTTATTTTGGTAACACTTCTACAATAAGGTTCCATTTATTAACATTAGTTAACTAAATTTAATAAATGCATTGCTTGTTAGTGCATTGCTGCTCATGCATCGCATTGTTAGTTATTGTTAATTAATCCATTGATGATTAATGTTAACTAATAGGGATAGGAACTCATTTTAGGAACTAACTCCAATAAGGCCATGCTCGGTTGAATGTGAATATCTTCGATTTGACTGGAGTGACTGTCACGCATAACTCCCCTATAGTTATTAGTATTTTGTACAGACAAGGCCTAAATGCTATATCTGTTAAATCTTGCCTTTTCACTATTGAATTTTCCTTTTGACTGTGCCTGGAGAAACGGTGAAATCTAAAAATCTAATCATCAACGAAACAGATTAACTAATTTGAGGCTTCAAATTCAGTTTAATACTTTGGGTCAGGGTTTATTCAAATCTTTAAACCTAAGAATGAAAAATGGTAATAATGAGCCTTGCCCTAGCAAACACTAAGTGTGAGTTCATCAGTACTTAACTTTAAGAGAGAAAAGAGTTCCGCACAAAACTTCATGCTGGTTCAGTATTGAGTTGCGTCACACATATATCCATACTAGTTTGTAAATATGTATGAAGTAAGTCATCAAAGGAGGACATTTTTTTTCCAATTAGATTCCACAAAACTGGAAAAAAGCATCTAAATTATGAGCACATTTATTCATTTTAGTCTTGTTTGTTTAATCTTGTAATTTGCCAAGGATAATGTAGTTACACTGCATTTTGAGAAACTTGGTTCCAATTTGCACTCATATATGTGTTTGAGTGTCTGCATGTGTTGTTTTCTTGTGATGGAAAAGTGTCTTGGTGTGTCGTCTCTGTCAGCCCTGATCGCTTTTAACAGGGTTTCAGACATGAAACAGAGCAAACCATATGTGTGTGAGTGTGTTTGTTAAGGGAGTGTAGACATGAACGGGATGTGTGGGAGAGAACCTACAACTGAGGGAGGGAGAGAATGTGAGAGCGAGAGCTCGCTTGTTTTCATCATTAAGCGCAGGGGTCATTGTCAGGGGTCTTTGTTGGCCTGGGGGTCTGCCCTCTGCTATATTTATTGTTGGTAATGTAGGAGCTGTCATGTCTAATTGGGAACCACGGGATGAATGCATTTGGGGCATTTAATAGAATCAAGTCTCTTAATAAAAGAATTAATAACAAGATTCTTTTTGTCTGTTTTCTCTTCCGTCCACGCTTGGCACTGTAACCTTTTCTGACCTGCTGCTAAACTGGCCCCATCAGACTGCGTGGACCCCCATTTAGGGTGGTGTTGAGAGAGGTGAAGGAAAGGTTGATGGCCCCTTTAAGCCGAAACAGCATTCAGATTTGTTTCTTTTTTCAGCACCCACTCGATCAGCTCTAGTGGTGCATTAACAGTAAAGTGCAGTACATTATGGATTGGGGGGAAACAAAGCGCTTCCTCCAGTTTATTTCATGCACATGCCAGCAACTTATATATCAAAGTCTACTTTTAATTTCAGAAGTTTATATTGAAGAGTTAGAACAGGGATGCAGAGGAATAAACAGCTGTAAATGAGGTGTAGTGTGAACCTGTTTTCAAAGACCTTGTTTTCTTTTTGCTCTCTACTTTTAGTGCCGGGGTCTTGGCTGCCAACTTTGCTGCTAATTCCCCAAATCCACTAATCCTGCCTTATTTAAACCATCTTGATGGCAGCAGGCC